>OZ018319.1:128912373-129087373 GCA_963969495.1 Ceratothoa steindachneri | reverse complement strand
CAACATAACATTTACATACATTTTACCAATTTCTATCCTCTAAACCTCTCTAATATTATCATTCATACCAACTACTTCTCCGTCATTCATTTTTTTTTTTAATAAATCACTAAACTTTTTAATGGATTCGCCACCGTAGTTACAGGTCCTTACCATTCTAGCACAATCAATCCTCACATTTACATACTACCTTCCCGTCCATTCACGTTATAGTGAAAATTAAAATACTCTTTCCATCTTTCCTCCATCTTACTCTTATTCATAATTACCATCCACATCAATTTAAACTGGCATATTTTGCACTCTTAGCATTTTATCTTTTTGATTTCCAATTCTCACTCAGCTATTTTTTTTTATTTCCAAACACATTGTGATTTAGTTTGGGCCCAAACCTCGCATTTTCTCATCCCTATTACACAGGAATAGCGCTTTACTTTATATTCGTTCATACTCTCAGCCATTCTATCACTTAGCTACAACACATCTAGCTAGACTTGATGCTCCTTCCATTTTGGTGCGTCTAGTTTTCCAACGTAGTAAGAGCACAAACACTCGCACTCCTCTTTACTATAATTCCGTTAAAACATTGCACATTTATTCAAGATTCCTCTCCTCATTTAGTTGAGGGGGGTGGGATCTTTTTGGGGGTACATATATTTTTCAACCCCTTTTTCTAATTAACCTTTGTTTATCCTTGTACTTATTGACCCACCCCAGTATTCAACCAGCCGAAATTTACACAAGATTCATTCAATCAGGAATACTCCTAAGGCTGTTCACAATTTTCATGTCACACACTGCTGCAATCCAAACATAGCGTTACCTCACACCCTGAGACCAAATTAATTATACTACTACAATTTCCAATCGTTCGTTCAACCTCACCAAATTTGTTTGCAGTTTTTATTCATTCCTTGTACTGGGAATTGCAAAAGTCCTGTTGCACTCTCTCAACAAAGGACACAATGATAGTTTTGATGCAGTTAGAAACGTTTTAATTGTAGGCACACACACACACACATATATATATATATATATATATATATATATATATATATATATATATATATATATATATATAACAGCTATTGAAAAATTCCTGTTACGACGCTCTCAACAAAGGACACTGCTAGTTTTGAGGCAGTTAGACACGTTTTTATTGTTATAACATATAAATATGTGTCTATTTGCAATATCAATCAATGTGGCCACCCTCGAGGACGAGCACGCGCTCCAGGCTAGACCTGAAGGCCACGCACACCATGCTATCTACATGTTGTAGTCTATGGGATTGAGGTCGTGCGACTGCGGCGGCCAAAACACCTTCGACCGAGAGAAGTTCATGTTCGACCCCAACCACTCTTGCACGGTCTTAGCCGTGTGGGTTGGGGCACCGTCCTGCTGAAAGACTTAGTCCGCCTTTTTCGTGATCTTTCTCACCTAGGGTAGGATTTCCTTGGCCAAGTTGTCCTTGTAATTGGCCGTGCTGAACCTGTAATTGGTCGTGGTGAGCCTGTAACCGGTCGGAACAACACCAGCAGTATCTTCTCGCCTTTCAAAGCTACGACGCCAAGTATCATCACGAAAGCTGGCTACTTGGTCGAGGACACTTAGCAGACCTCGGAGGCGTCCTGGCCGAAGCTTACCACGCCGTCGTTTTGCTTGTTATGACCAGATCGACAGTGAAGAATATTTCATCAGAAAAAAAAGAGAGAATTCGTTCGCCATGACTCTTCAAGTCGTTCAGAAGCCGACGACAGCGCTCCCCACGTTGTTCTCGCATATTTCTTGGTGAGCAGAGGCCTTTACATGCACCTCAAGCTCTTGTTGTCCTCCTCCTTGACAGCCCTGGACATTGTGACCACCGAGATGTTTTTCTTCTTCGCGAGCGCAGTTATTTTAAGCTTGGAGTACTTTTGAAGGCCTTTCTCACATCCAAACGGTTGACAATTTGAGGTCTGCCTGAACGAGGTCAATCTTTGAGGTCTTCCACGTTCTTGAGCCTCTCTGCGACCCTGTGAACGGTCATTCGGCTGACGTAGAGCCGTTTAGTGATGTCGGAGTTCTTGTGTCCGGCACGTGGGAAAGCAGAGATCTCGATTCTTTTCACTTCCATCTCGAAACACCTGTACACAATACACAATGGAAAATATTTTAATGACACATGCTGGAAAAGTAGAACTTTAAGTTTGTTTGACAGAACTTTTTCTACTACACGCGTAAACTCCTCGAAAGATAAAAAAACGAGTGTAACAACTTTTGCAAAAACTGATATACCAGAATTACTCAGCCGAACTTTTATTCTCGAATCCCATACTTGTCTCAGCTACTCATATTCACTCTAACAATTAGCGTATATCTATTTCTGACTCCCAAATTAACTTTAGAATGTTTCCCCCACACTTATTGTTTTAATTAGCATTTCTATCATTACAAAGTACAAAAAACCCTACTCTCATAACATATTGCATGCCCTCGAATTTTAGTCAGACCAGTATAACATCCGTCTCACAAGAGTAAAAAATATTTTCTTAACACCTCTATAAATTGTAATTAGTAGTCCAGGTTAAACAAAAGGTCTCCTCTGAAATATGGATCGGAGTTCCGGTGGGAATCGGCAGTGAAAAGCAGACAGAAAAAATCCACAGAGTATCCAATGTTTGGGGGATATTTACATATGAAGATGCACAAGGAAAGCACTGATCGCAATTCAAATCCCTTGTGAATATAAATAACATTGCACGAAAATATCAAATACTTTCGTGCATTGCATCTGTGTCTTCCGAATCTCTAACATCCAAACAGGACATTGTTATTAACGCATTCCTCCAGATGTCAGTGAAGCAATGTTCATTCTACCACTGGAATTTTGTTTAACAATTTAACTTTATAGTCATTCACTTTCTGAGGCGACTTTAACAATAAATGTTTGGTGTCAAATTTCTTCATTTTGTTAACAAATGGACGATAGGTGGATTAGGACGTTATCTGGCGTCCGGGCACATCCAATGTGACTCACATCGCTCAAATGGGAAGTGACGTTTCAAAATTTAACCAAGGTGTAAGTCAAAAGTATGTATGCAGGGTGAGGAGGTGGATAAAAAAAACCGTTACCATTATAGTGGGAAAATTATCCAATTTTCAATTGTTCACCAAATAACCGCGATCGAAAAGATTCAAATTACCTTTCTTCAAAGAGACGGTGGCAGACGATTTCGCCTGTCCCTTCGAATTGGTGGCAATGCAAGTATAAATACCGGTATTCTCAGGCATGACCTTCATAATCTGCACCCAACCAGTAGCCATATGCTTCTCTGGTCCTCCACGTACTTGAACAGCAACCAAGGAATTGTCATCTTCAAAAAAAATAAAATTTTTAGCAATATTAGCAAATTTGGAACCATCCTAAATCGAACAAAAAAATAAATAAATAAAACAAACCCGACTATAGATTAAGCAATTTCTGCTCATAAAAATTGTCTTATTCTCTACTTCTAAGATTTCTTAAAGAAATAAAATATAAAACCGCAAATATGTAGCGCATCTTCTTATTAGAATGATCCTAGCGTGTGTGTGTTTGTCTGTGCATTAAAAAAATGGTCAAAGGATTTTTTTTTCTTCCACACCAATTTTGAATTTATTGTGAAATAAAAAAGAACTTTTTCTCTCGCACAATTTTTTAATTTTGTGAGCGAAGCGAACAAGCGCCGCATGCCTAGCAACTAGAGGGACATGATCTAGTGGACCTGCAGCAAAAATGGACGATATATCACCTAACCACTAGGTGGCGCCACCCGGTGGTCAACTTATATCCTATTTGAACTCAGTGACCTCAATTACCTTTGGTAGCATTGGTTTTAGCAGGCCTCATTGAGCCAGTGATGCACACATGAGATTTGCATGATCCATAAACCTTTACCGCTGTTAAAAACGCCCGCAGGACGGATTTTACCTAGTTTTAACAATACTAACGTAAAAAAAAATGGAAACAAGGTCTTGTGGTTTCAAATATTCGTGTTATTTGTGTCTAAAACGGGTGTCACAAAGTTTTGTTTCAGGAACTTCATCGTTATTCCATAGCGCCATCCGTCTTCCGCTTGTGGAAGGGCTCCATTGTCCTAAGACGAATTCCCCACACCAGATAATGAAACCAACATAAAGATCAGCATGGCAATCACTGGTAAACTCTAAGGCACCAGGAATCGGGGTGAGGGGAGTACGGTAGGGGTTTTACGACCGATCAGCAATTCTTTTATTTTTCAGGTGGGACCTACTGATTAACGCATGATCCGAACCGCGAGTATCTAGAGCGTATGGCAACCGTCCGGAAGGTAACTCGAATCAAGACTCTATCCGGCGACTAACCACACCTTATGTGGTTTAACTTCGCTAAAATCGAAAGCGGTGATTACACTCGGCGTTTTTGACAACAATCGATCAGGTATGAAGGAACCTTCGTCACCGCGGAGCAAAGGAGACCCGCAGCACGTTCGGGGTCCGTGAATACAAGTACTCATCGGCAAGATTCCCTGGAAGAAAAGAAAGGAGAGTGTGTGTTGTGGTGTAAAGACAGGAGATGAAAGAGAGCGGTGTTGTGATTGGTTGTGTCTGAGGACCTGTGTAAAATGTACCAAGCCCCGTGGAGGTAAGCACAGCGCGTCCATCAATCGTTGGCCAGATCTCGACGTACGCTGGTGTTTGTGTCCACTCTCGCTGGGATTTAACCCGATGCCTAGACGTTAGAAACCAACAACATATCCGCTAGGCTAGCGAGAGCTCCGTTCTCCGTTACAATTTATGTACAGATAAATAGAGGCAGATCCTCAAAATCTACAGGTGTGGGGAAAAGAGACTTACTTGGAAGAAAAACTGTGGATCCATCCGGACGGTAAAGTTCCCAGGAAATTGCTGGCACCGGAAATCCGGCTGCCTCACAGTCAAGCACCAGAATGCTTCCGACTGGCCGCGATGCGTCTTTTGGGTGGCTCTTGATTACGGGTCCTGGGAACAGATTCCATTGATTACACAAATGTGAACAATTTATTGACTTATTTAAAAGAAAAAGAGAAAATTCCATTAGTTATGACTAGGGCTAAAATGGAATAATTCTCTTGATGTCATCTTGACACCCCGAATATAATACGATAGGTGGGAGGGGGGGCATGTTTCTGTACTGGCCCTTGGAGTTTGCTCTCCTTAAGCAAATATGATACAAAATATTTGCCCTTAGGGGCGGGATCTCTTTATTTTTACAGCGTCATTTACAATCCATCGATGGGAACCGCTATACCCACATTTGGATTTTTCATATAGAATTTAAGGCGGTATACCCACGAAGGCATCTCCCACATTAAGTTTGTAGGGTGAGATCTGTAAAGAAAGCGGTGGAGTTAGGGATGGTGAAAATGTATAGAAGACAGCTTCAGATCTTCCTGTAAGCATTGAAAACAATTGAGAAAGAATGGTTGGAGAAAAGTAAAACAATAGAATATAAAAAAGTAGGAGGGGAAAAGAAAATGATAAAACAAACCTTAATAATTATAAATGCTATTACCTCTCAGAATTTCATAATGTGAATAGAATCCCCCAACTTAGAGCAGCAGGACATTGCCGCAGATTCCCCCAGCGACTGTCCTATGTATACCAGTGGCGTGCGGTGACTTTTGAAGATGAGGAAGCAATTCAAGTTTTACAAATTAAATATGTTAATTCAAGTAAATATGTTGTTCACTAAAAATAACTATAAAATTATAAGCTACTCACTTTATTTAAATGTTAATTTTTTTTAAATGTTATTATTTGTAAAATTTTATTTAAATTTTTAAATAGCTTCTGTAAGTATGCACAACCAGCTAGCTAAGATGTTCTATCATATTGGCCTACATTGTATTTGCGAGTGCAACACTGTTTTGGATAACATATAGTGTTGGCGTAGGCCTACCTGTTTCAATAATAGTTTCTATCCCATTATAAGTCCTGAACTTCCTTTTTAATAATTTTTCAATAATGAAATCGCATTTTCTCGCAACTTCAATTGCATCCATTTTATTTAAAAGGGAGTTATCACTTTAAACACTGACTCGCATCTCCTGATCTCAAAGATACGAGGAGTAACTCCGGCAGGGCTGCCAGAATCTAGGAAATATTAACAAAATGCTTAAGATACAAGAGCGTAACCATACAGAGTTTATGCTATGTAGCTGCTTTCGTTCTCAGAACCAGTATTTAAAAATAACCTAAAAATTGTTTAAGCTTCAGAGCATAATAATAGTTACGTCATTGTGTCTTAGACATTTTGTTGCTTTTTCCTAAATTCTGGAAACCCACCAGAGTTGCCAGATGCAAGCAGATGACTGCAAAGATAAATTTGCTTCCTTTTCCGTATACAAATAGGTTATTTTTTTCTTAATTCTAAAAGGCGTTGAAATATCTAGATAAAAATGATAAAACTCTAATGACTATATATTATTGCTAAGAAAAGCAAAACATCTTTTAAACTATTCATTCCAAAGCACCAAAAAGCAGAACTATTATTGAAATTAAGAGAAAAAAAGGGAGCAGAAATCTCAACGAAAATGATGCATCTCTTCAATTGCAGTCGGGCTCATCAGGGTCTAACGTCAATTCGATTGAAAGTGAACAGTACCGTATGGCGTATACAAGTATGGTGTGAGAATAAAACTGATTCTACTGTCATATTAATCTTGGGGTGTAATTTATTTTTCTTTTCTTCTTAAATAGGGAAGCATTGCTTCCATTAACTGCACGTGACTGATGTATAACACCTACCTGCGGGTTCTCATCTTTAAGCGAGCATGAAGACATGATGGCATATCATCCCTTCCAGGGGCACGTACTTAATTTAACGCTGTGTTAGTAGAAATTCGACTTATCTGGGTACATTATCACTATTAATGGAAGAGTGTAGAGAGAAGAGCCGCCTGGTCACCAAGCCTAGTTATGATCTTTTCCCAATACACGGAAATTGCTATTGATAGGAATGGACATTTAAAAAGTAGTGGGTAATAAAACTTCTGCTGCCACGACGGTATCAATGGCAAGCAAAGTATCCGCAGCCATATTTAAGCTCCAACGTAAGGGACTATTATGAAGCGCGGAAATGAATGGCAACTCACCCTTGGGACAAGGAGCTCGGTCAGAAAGAGTCAACTCCATGTTCTCAGAGGTGGCTTCCATTAGGAGGCAGAGAGACTCATAGGTGACGTCATCAGTCCCACACACTTCGCCTTCCTCTTCGCATTCGCAAACGCCTTCCTGTAAAGGGGTTCCTGAGTGAGTAGGGGCGGTGTAAGGGGTTCTTGCTACCTAGGCCTACTATGGGATATTTACTCGGGGTGGAAAAGAGTGAGGGAGAGATGGAACGTAATAAAAAAAACTTTGTACCGTAAGAAGCAGGAGGGGAGAAAAGATTTCCAAGTAGAAAAAGACCCCAGCGGGTAACTTGCCCCGAGAGTCCAGATGTAAGCGTGACATAGACGCAGATCCAGGGGAAGGGGCTGAGGGAGCTGAAGCCCCCTAAATTTCAGACCCGTTTAAGTTTATTTCTTTTTACGCCATACTTGTATTCTGCTATCAGAAAGAGTTATGTAATAATATAGAATATATATATAAAGTTTTTCAAAACGCCGCGATCGAATGTACCTTATATGATATGTACATGTATAAAATACAGGTAAATATAAAAAAAAATTATCATCAAATTTAGTATTATATCTTAACTGACGTCCAAAAACTACAATTATTTTCTGATCTGTAGAAAAAAAAAATCGGATTTGAGAGAGTTAGTGCTCACTCCTTTATGAGATTCTGTTATTTATTATCAATTCTGTCTATAATAACCCTTATTAATGATCAACGCCCTTTACTCAGAATCCTCAGAGGGAGGAATTCAGGTTAGCCCCCTCCCCAATTTTTCTCCTGGATCCGCCACTGGCTGATGCCTCGTTTGTCTATCGGGAAGGGACAAAAAGAAATAACAGAAAGGGGAATTTTAAATAGGAGGGGGAGGAGGAAAAGAAAGGTTTATTTGAAGGTGGGGTGCAAGTTGCCAGAGTAACTGGCAAATCCTTAACGGTTGTTGATTTTACTTTGGGGTGTTTTTTGTTGTTTTTTGTCTATGTGTGTGGTGGGAAGGGGCAAAAGTATGGGGAAGTTGCTTATACTGTATATTCCGCACTTATACTGTATGTAGATGTCACCTGTTTCCACTGGATTAATTACGTGACCTATATAATTTGTTATCATTATTATTATTACTCAAATCTAAAAGAACAATAACAACAACAACAACAACGAAGAAGAATCATGACAATGTGCGGAAGATAAACCCAGAACATGACGAGACTTCAAGACCCTGGTTGTCATGGCAATAAAGCCTATTTGTAGAAGTCATGGCCGACACAGGATAGATTTACCCAAAGAGTACATTTTCTGTGGTCTGCTGCTTTGTTAAACTATTAGTTCATTCATAATCCCAGCCGCTGTCCTGGGAAGCTGCCCTCCGTAAAGTTGCCTTTTTTTACACTATACATTCATTCATAATCCAGGCAGCTGGCCTGGAAAGCTGCCCTTCCGAAAGTTGGCTTTTAACACTATTAATTCATTCATAATCCCAGCCGCTAGCTTGGGAAGCTACCCTCCCGAAAGTTGGCTTTTTTACATTATTATTCCATTCATAATCCCAGCCGCTGGCCTGAGAAGCTGACCTCTCGAAATATGTCTTTTTTACACTATTAATTCATTCATAATCCCAGCCGCTGGCCTGGGAAGCTGAACTTCCAAAAGTTGGCTTTTTTACACTATTATTTCATTCATAATCCCAGCCGCTGGATTGGAAAGCTACCCTCCCGAAAGTTGGGGCTTTTTTTACACTATTATTCCATTCATAATCCCAGCCGTTGGCCTGGGAAGATGCTCTCCCGAAAGTTGGCTTCTTTACATTATTATTTCACTCATAATCCCAGCCGCTGGCCTGGGAAGCTGCCCTCCCGAAAGTTGGCATTTTTACATTATTAATTCTTTCATAATCCCAGTCGCTGGCTTGGGAAGATGACCTCCCGAAAGTTGCATTTTTACACGATTAATTCACTCATAATCTCAGCCTCTGGCCTGGGTAGCTGCCCTAGGGAAAGTTGGCTTTTTTACATTATTATCCCATTCATAATCCCAGCCGCTGGCCTGAAAAGCTGACCTCTCGAAAGATGTCTTTTTTACACTATTAATTCATTCATAATCCCAGCCGCTGGCCTGGGAAGCTGAACTTCCAAAAGTTGGCTTTTTTACACTATTAATTCATTGATAATCACGGCCGTTAGCCTGGAAGATGCCCTCACGAAAGTTGCCTTTTTACATTATTAACTCAATCATAATCCCAGCCGCTGGCCTGGGAAGCTGCCCTCCCGAAATTTGGCTTTTTTACTTTATTAATTCATTCATAATCCCAGCCGCTGGCTTGGAAAGCTACCCTCCCGAAAGTTGGGTTTTTTTACACTATTATTTCATTCATAATCCCAGCCGTTGGCCTGGGAAGATGCTCTCCCGAAAGTTGGCTTTTTTTACATTATTATTTCACTCATAATCCCAGCCGCTGGCCTGGGAAGTTGCCCTACCAAAAGTTGGCATTTTTACATTATTAATTCATTCATAATCCCAGTCGCTGGCCTGGGAAGCTGACCTCCCGAAAGTTGCCTTTTTTACACGATTAATTCACTCATAATCTCGGCCCTTTTTCCTGGGTAGCTGCCTTGGGAAAAGTTGGCTCTTTACACTATAAATTCAATCATAATCCCAGCCGCTAGCTTGGGAAGTTAACCTCCCGAAAGTTGGCTTTTTTACATTATTATTCCATTCATAATCCCAGCCGCTGGCCTGAGAAGTTGACCTCTCGAAAGATGTTTTTTTGCACTATTCATAATCCCAGTTGCTGGCCTGGGAAGCTTCCTTTCCGAAATTTGACCTACGATCACAATAAGCATGTCGGTAATGGGCGGTTTACGCGGCCTCATTGCAGTCAGATTAATCCGCAGCAGTGTGTGAATTGAGTGGCTATGAGAAATGTGAGGTGTTATATGTGATGAGAATAAAAATGAGAGGTAGTAAATGTGTTTATTAGAAGAGGGAAGTTACTAATATTTACATATGGAAGAGAATAAAGAGTATGTGGGACGGAATGAATTGACTTCGATCAGGTGCTAGAGGTAAAGAATGTAAGGCAGGGTTTTTGAGTGAGTGAAGAATAATCCAATGGTTAGGAAGGTATAAATTTGTGTGTCAACGTTTGCGAGAGTTGTGAGTCCGCGTAAAATGTAGATTGATTGTGTAAATGAATGTTTAATAAAGGGCAGAATGAGGAATGAGGGCTTGGAGGAGATTTGTGAGACGTGTTTGGGGTTTATGCCCAGAGATGATGAGCTCCGAGTGGACGAGAGGCTACAACACATACATAGAGGGTCATGGCTAAGAATGACCAATTTGGTGTGGGGAAAATGGTGGCAAATTTGTGCTTGATATACTATAAATGGGTGGGGGAGTAGTTTATAGTGGCGCTGAAGCACCGCGTCGACACCCCAGTTTGTCGGAATTTTGATGATGATGACAATGAAATTTAGATTTGCAAAGGTGAACCTGCGTGGGGTTGCATATAAAAGTGAAGCTGAGAAAGAGGTGCTGAAATGACTTGGAATAAGTGGTAGATGAAATTGGGAATAGGCATAGCGTGATGGATATATAAATGGATTAAAAGGCGACAGAATGAAGGTGGATAACTGGGGCTTTTGGTACACCAAAAGATGAAAATGGAGAGAGGGTAGTTGGGTTCGATGTTGAAAGAAACCTGTGTGGCAAACACTTCTTTCTGCAAGAGGGTGCACATAAATAAACATGGATTGGGCAAAGGAGGGGGGTGGGGTAGTAAAAGTATAATTGACCTATTGTCAATAACCTCCGATATTTTTGCCATTAGAGCGGCCTGACAATATATGTACGTATATCGCAACGACCATTACTTTTCATTCCCTAGGCCATTTTCTGCCAAACTTTCAATATATTTCATTCAATTCTGATCCCTAAGGAACCAGCTTCAAAAGATTTAACTAAAACAAACCCAAATGATCGCAAAACCAGCGATGATGAGTCACACGCTCCACTATCAAATAAACACATCACGTTTACGCATTGCACGATTCCTTTTGCTCTTGGGTTCAAGCTTCCACTTTCGACATCTCAATTCGACGGCATAAACAGCTATGAATCTATGCGGTTTATGTTAATGAAAATCATTTGATAATTATATTATGCAAACCTAATTCGATGCAAAATGTATGCTTATTGCAAGTGGGCATATATCGCGATGGGTATATGATGAGGTCTGTACTTGTCTTTAAAACACATTTATTCGTACATTGCCACCTTTGTTCAGTGATGTTTTCGCTATATCAGTATCATCTTTCATTTTGTTGCTTATCCGAGGCTAAAGTAAGGAGAGAGAGAGAGAGAGGTTGGAGAATTTAGATGTTTTCTTCTGAGGGGTAAATTTGACACCGCCACTTAGCGAAGTTAAATCTTGTAAGACGACGAGAAATCAACCAAAAATAGGAAATTAGACTTAAAAACAAATATTTTTTTAGTAAACTTTACCAGTTTTAGCTATAAAGATAAGATCTAACTTTTTTTCTAAAATAAAGTAAAAGGTAGAAAAGAAAGAAAATTAAAAGAGTATATGGCAACTTTTGGTTGCATTCACACTATAAACAAACGGGGATATTCATGGTGGTTTTGCCATCATTGATGATGTGTGTGGGAGAAGGGGGAAAGTGAGTTTGCAGATAGAAACAGTGCCCCGCGGAAACTTCAACAGATGTGAAACATATTTGTGAAAAGTGGGCATTTATTTTTATCAAAATGGAATTGTTAATATATTACTGACTACAAGAACAAAGAAATTGGCATCGTGTGCAGAGAAAGGACACCATAGTCCATATTTAAAAAAACACAACACAATACTAGTAACAGTATATAGACAAGAAATGAATGACAAAAAGTTTATTGATAATTTATTTCATTTCCCCTGTGGTCTTAGTAAACGGTTGGCTGACATATGCAGTCAGAAGGTAATTTAAAAAATCCATAAGATGCAGACAAAAATGGACTCCTTTGAAGAGTGCTGCCCAAGGAGATAACACGTAGTTAAAAGCTGGGGCGTTGCGCAGGCGAAAAACAGACCCAAACGTTCATGGCCGCGCCTACTGATCTCGACGTAGGCCCGAAACGTGAAGGATTGAAAAGAAGATTATTTGAGAGCCGAGGCTTTTTGCTCGCTACTTAGCAGAACAAGGATGAGTGGGAGAGGCGGGGCCATGTTTGAGGGTAGAGTGCTGCAGAAGACTCGCGCTTTTTAGAGATTGATATTTAATCCTTTGACTACATTAAAAGTATAGTCATGAATGAAGTCGGCCATTTCAAAGATTGTGATCAGGGGCGGATTTAGGTAGGAGCAATATGGGCAGCGGCCCCAATGCGGCATAGATTGCTGGGGAGGGGGAGCATACTTTTTCCTATCTATGTCTATTTTGTTACATGTATTGTTTTAATTTAGGTATTTATTGCACATATATGCACAATTGCATATGTGTGTAGTTTTAAATATTAAGACTATACGCTCAATGAACAATTGATTTGTACATAATTGTTGGAATGTTTACTGCATTTATAAATTTTTAGTTTTTATGTTAAAGGTGGCCCTCATTCTGAAGGGGAAGGGGCTCAAAGCAAGTTTCGCCCAGGATTACCATATAGGCTAGACCGCAGCTGCTTGTGATAATATGAATTATACAATACCCTATCTTGATGATGCATTTTGAAGCAAAAGGGCGTACAAATGAGAACAGAAAAACAAATCTTCGACCGTAAAAAGGACATTAGACGACATTCAACCAGCTGATGGAGTTTGGAGTGCAACCTTCGAATAGATTTAAGAACCAAGAAGAAATGGGATTCTGAAGCAACAAAGACAAACGAAGAGTCGGCCTTCAGTCTAGATTAGGGGTGGGGAAACGCGAGCCCAATTTTCATCGCCCCCTTAGTGATATATTTGTATGCACAAATTTTCAATACCTAAATTTAAGTAATATTTATGTCCAATTTCCGTGGTGGCAGTCAATATAAATGTTCGCATTAATTTTTTTTTTATTAATGCATGAGTCTATCGCACCATGTAATAAATTTAAACAACATTTATAAAAGAAACGAGTTAAATTTTCTTTATCACCCGCCTTCTTCTTTCATTGGAAATTTTCGCCCATGGCTCAAGAAGGTTCCCCACCCCTGCTCTAGATAAAGGAAGGACCGAGAAAGGAACGGGTATCGTAAACAGAGGTCCTAAATTCACAAATATTGCTGATATTATGCCAAGGGCAAAACGGAGGCCACACTTTCAAACAATTTTACCCAGATTGATGAAGAATGAAGTACTCAAGAGAAGTGTGGGTGCAAATTGAACCAGCATTAAACCCGCGCAAAAAGTCCTTGAGAACCCGTTGTGTAGATAATAATTTTGTAGGGGGTTTACCTCCGATCCGCATTCATTTAAGATTCCTTTTATTTCTCAATGGTAATTAATCTACAGTTCAAAATGAGATCCGAACTACGGCTATCTACAGGGAATGGCAACTGCCGTGAAGTCGAATCATGATTCCATCCATCGACTAGCCAGTCCCAATGTGTCTTAATATCATTAAAATCGGAAGCGATCTTTCCCCTAGGCTAGTCTGTAGCACGAACTTGTGTAATTCTCCCCCAAAGGCCCGAGGGAGGAAATATCCTTGTTAAAATTGACCATTAATAAGAGACTAGCAATTTAATTTTCCTCAAATTTAAAGCGCAATAGCAACGAGGCTGTAAATAGGAGAGATCTGCCACGAAAGTGAAAATAGTGGAAGCTCTGTAGCCGCAGGTCCTCCTGTAGGTATTGAGGTCGAGATGGCGAACATTGGTTCCTGGTGGTCATGGGGTCCCTCCATGTTTCAGTTGTAGGGGCATTACCCCTGCTTCGACTAGCAAAATGAAAATTTAGTCCGTGGGAAGAACGAGAAAGCAATAAATAACAAAGGCGAATAAAAGGAAAACAGCAATAGAGAAAATATCAAACTAAAGAATACTGCCATAATAAATCTCTTCAAATGGACACTCGCATGCCCCAAGTATTATTTCCCTATGTTTCTCGGGCTCTGTATCATTTATGCATTTTCATTTCCCCTAACCTTACCCCTTTTTCCACAACCGCTTAAAAATTTTCAGGTGTAGATTTTCCCATGAGTTTACCCGTAGTTTTCAGTGTAGTAATTCCTCCCATTGATAAAACTAATTTTCAGTGAGAAATTGTGTATATTTATACAGTGCATATGGCATATTTGGTATTCAAACAGCATGTCATAAACCTTAAAAAAGTACACTAAAACTCTAAAAACACTCGCAACTACAACATTCAGACAAAACAAAACCACAATTTATAAACAAGCCCAATCCTTGCTTGGACTCCTAATGTCTCTCAAAGATTCATCAACACTCTCCAAACCATATAAAACAAAGCCCTATAAATAATCAAAGGCTGGAGAACTACTACACCCACAGACCACCTACACACTGAAACCAGAGTCTTCAAGGTTAAGAATCACCTTGACTTGGGAGGCACACAAATATTAGTCGCAGCCGCCACAAATCCAGAGCGTCCACTACACTACACTACATGGCATAATACATTCATAAAGGAGCGTTAAAATACATAATTTATATATTAGAAATACACTTTAAACTCGCTCCCCCTTCCCCAAACCAGTATCCAGAAACATCTGCACCCACTTCATTCGTGCTATATCCAGTCACTCACATAACATCATGCTGTACTCACGGGCTTTTGGCATCCACCCCTCTGAATCCCCTGGTCAGGCTGCGGTGTGTGGACACCACCCGCCCTTCTGAGCTACCAGAAAGGCTTGATGGGACCATTGCAAATGCCTGTCCAGAATGCGGCACCACACCTCGCACAATCAAACACATAGTGGAAGAATGCTCTGAACATAATAAGCACGCCACCATCACAATATACATTTATTGAGGGTTCTATAGAGAAAATCTGGTAAAGGTCATCTCCTTTCTCATGGTCAAACAGTTTAAGGATCAATAACAACAAATATTTGGGTTATTAAAGATTATATTTTAGGCAAAATAACGATGCAATATGCATTAAAAAAAATTGAAAAGAAGTTACAAAAGAAAGTGGGGTGAGTGTGTAACTGTATAGAAGCTAAAGTAACTACGTAGGAGCTGAAGAGGAGACTGTGCTCCCCACGGCACATATGACCCGATACATTGACCAGGTAAGTGTGCATATACTATATTCGCACAAAACAACGCTTACAGCAATCTTTGATGGGGAAACAGCTTCCATTCTAATATTTTCCCAGAGTAAACACTCGATCTATCTATCCCATTAAACGGCTTAAAAAGATGCGTTATAACGGTTTCTGCCGCCAACGCTGGTCATGGAAATCAATCTTAACGCAGACTCCGATCTCCTCTGTTTTCTGCCGGAAGTTTCCATTCTGACGGAAACACTTCTCCAAGTAGGGGAATACAACTACCCCTACTCTCAACTTGAGAAGTAAAAAATACTTGGATATAGGATTCACTAAGGAGTTACGAAGAAGCCTCTACTGGCGCAGATACTCATCAGCTTCCCATTCCCCCATGGGACACTGCGCATGCACCTAGCTTAGGCTTTCTCTGGTTGAGACAAGGCTTGCCGACACACGATGCACTTGCTATTAAATTCACCAATCGAGAATATAACTAGAGCTTCAGCAAACAACGCTAGCAGTCGTCTTACGAAGGCCGCTTACTAAGGAGGGGGGAGGGGGGAACTGGGCCAATAATAAACCATCGGTCATTTGCCAGTCTCACTCAGCCGAATTATCCGTGTATGGTTACAGACGCTTCACACAACTCATTTGATTTCCGTCTTGCCCGTAATTTTCCGTGGCGATTCCGTACTCCCTGCATCGCTCGGATAGTCTACAAGTAGTCTCATCTTTCTTGCTACTCTCGAGACGAGTTCAAGTTCCCACGATGCAAATGCCGTGCTAACCCACCTACTTAAAAAATAGTGTACAATTTAAAGATCGATATTCTAACGGGTGATATAATCAGTATGTTACAAAGATCCAACTTTTTCCGCTCAAAAGTTCTTGAAAGACGCGCGTCAGCCTGAATTCTCGATCATGCGTCCTCCTCGAACGCCGATAAGATTTTAAAAGACAGGACATAACACTGAATTAGATCTCCTAAATGTAACGGATCGCCTTGGGCCAACGTTGGTCAGCCTTTCATTAGGTACTTCTGGATATATCGGCAACATATGACATTATTGACCAACCCTGTTTTTCACCGCCTCCGTGAATTCCTGGGAGTTTCTGGAAATGTATTTAACTGGTTCCATTGGTATTTTTCTCGAACTCAATCTACCCATCTTGGTAATGATACGAGGGGCGGTGAATAAGTTTTGCGAATCGGTAGGGCAAAACAGAGGAAGGGGAATGGCTGTTTGTGGGGGTGTTAGGACAAGTTATGACAAGTCAGGACCTGCAGCCGCACGCTCCTGCCTCGTCTATTTAAGAAGCAGTAACTGATCGCAGATCGTCAGTCACAAATTTTTTAACAATGGAGAAGGTTGAGCACCGCGCTGTGATCAAATTTTTGACCAAGGAAGGCAAGAATGCAAAAGAGATCCATGAACGCATGGTTGCAGTGTACACCGACACCGCCCCTTCCTATGCAACCATTGCTCGCTGGAATAGGGAGTTCCACCATGGTCGTGAGTCCCTTGAAGATCACCCCCGTCCAGGACGCCCGTCAGACGTGACCAACGAGGACAATGTGCCCCGTGTGGAGAGGATGATCCTCGAAAGTCGACGGGTGAAGGTCGAAGAAATCGAGCGAGAACTTAGAATATCACATGGAAGTGTTATCAACACCATCACGACAATTTGGCCATAATCAAGGTCTCTGCCCGTTGGGTCCCTAGAAACCTCACGCCCCATGATCGACTTCAACGTCGTCAAAGTCCACAAGGCCAGAGTTGCACAAGCTGCCCTGCGCGAGTGCGGATTCGAGGACCTCAACCATCCCCCTTACAGTCCAGATCCGGCCCCTAGCGACTACTTTTTATTCCGCCAGCTCAAGGCTACACTGCGTGGACGCCGGTTTGGGGACGATGAAGATATCCAGCTCGCCGTCCAGGAGTGGATTGAACAGCAGTCGGCAGATTTCTGGTTGTCGGGAATTCGAAGCCTCAGGGTCAAGTGGCGCAAGTGCATTAAAGTCGAGGATAGTTATATTGAAAAATAATAAAACACTTTTCCTCATATCTCGTTTCCTTCTATCCGAATTGCAAAATTTATTGACCGCTCCTCGTATATCTCACTTGGCCGAGTTGCTTTGTGGTGTTCCGCCAGGGTTGGTCTTGCTTCACATCTATCTTCGTGACCTCGGTGTCCTTTACGTCGTCTTGGTCTGTCATTTCATTTCTATGCTGATGACACACGGATCTCCTCTCTTCCCTTTCCCCGAGCCTCGTTTGCTGAGAGACTTAGAAACCTGCAACCCGAACACAACATCATCACAGAATGTCTCTGGGACAACTTTTTGAAACTCAACCATGACGAAATAGAGGTATTACTACTGGGCAGTCCTACAGATGTGGCTCTCTGCAAAACTATTGCTCTCTATATTAATATTGGTGCCGCCAATGCACCCTTTACTGATAGTTAAAAATCTGGATGTCACCTTTAATGCCAGTTATCTCTCAAAATTCATGTTGACAACGTTTGTAAATTTCCTCTTTGACTTCTTCTTAATCTCTGCCACACCCTTTCCCACTTTGATCACAATAATCTAGAGATTCTGATTCATGCCTTCATCACTGTACGCCTTAACTACTACACCTTCCTTTTCGCTGGTTCAGAGTTTTCAGAGACTTATCCAATCTTTGCAACCCGAGGCTCTTTCCCGACGGAGACGTTTCTCTTGTGCAACTCCGCTGCTTACTACACTCGCTGTCTTTTCGACAGAGAATTCACCTTTAAGGTTCTTCTTTTTACATATAAGACCTTAATTCAGCATCTAGCTCCTACAAGTCCTCAATGACCCTATCCCAGCTCCCAGGCTCTGCTCCCCTAATGAATGTTCCTCGTCGTCATTCGTGCTGCATGGGTAATTGTGCTTTCTCTGTATCTGCTCCGAGAATGGGGATTGATCTGCCTGCCTAAAGGAACGCTATACAAAAAAAAACCCTATTATTATAACGTATTAATAAAGCAACGAAATTAATCTCTTCTTTTCATTGGCGCAGAGTCAAATTGCTCTCGTTGGTTTTTGGAGTCAAGGGTAAATCCCTATAAATGATACCGAGTTTAGCTATATAAAAGTGACATACAGTTATGGTGGTAAGGATTTATTTTTTTATTTAACGCTCTTGTGGCGGCCGGCGGCAAGGAGGGGCGGCGCAAATCCCCTTAACGAGGGCAGGTCAATGCTGCCGGGACTTTTGGACTTTTCAACGTATAGGAGACTTAAATGCACCCCCACCCGCCCAAATAATGCCCCAGGAGAACATATATAAACTATAACAAAGAATTAATAACGCGAGTGTAAATTTCACTAAATACAGGGTGTATCAAAGGTTGAGATACAGACCTAATAGTTTCAAGAAGTTCCTACTCGGTGGATTTGTCAATATGGTTTCTAAGTATGGCGTGCGATAATTAAAGATCCCTGAATTCTGTTCATTTTTAGGGGCAGAGATTAGTTAAGAGGCAATGGGGGATTAGAACACAAACTACGAAAAACTCAACGGATTACAACTAATAAACTACACGAACAAATCTCAGATGTGTGAAAGAGAAGAATAGCAATTATTCTTGTAATTAAAACGCAATTAAAGATGGCATAAGGAGCTAGAAATACCTCTCCTTTATATATGAATGGAAAATGACAAATATTTATGAGGAATTATCCATTTAAAGAGCGAAACCTAACGAGGGCATCTCCGCAAGTTTGTGACGAGTTCTTAAATTAAGCTATAAAAATGGGGCATGTGAATATGTGTGAAAGGCATATAGCCCGAGAATACTCGTGACAGCCAGGACCGGAAAGATGTGCAACTCTTCAAAACCTAGCCGATCTCCACAATGAAAACCGGCAATTGCCGTCCATACCTGATCTCAGACCATTTAACGCATCTATGTATCATAATCATAAATAATTAATTGATGGAATACGGCTTTGGTTATAATGCTATGACCCAAATATGAACTCGTGTAATTGTTTTCCGTTTCAACGAGTCCTGTTTGATTCGACGCTTAATTGCTCGAGAAAGGAATCGATTCGTCACTTTGAGGATCGTCTCTGAAACACCCAAAATTTCGCTCTCTCCTCATATTTCTTGTGAGGAAAATAAATGATATTTCTGATTCTCCTTTCATTTAGCTTAAATTCCCAGATTATTTAATTGATTATGTCATTTTCCGCCATGCTCTATTATCACTGTGCGCCCTCTGGGCATCAATGCATGCAGGAGGATCTTCCACACATTTTCACTGTCTCTCTAACTTCACCACCTTCATTATAGATCTCTCTACTTACAAATTCGAGAAAAACAAATATCATCGCATTTTATCTGAACAGTATTTGTTTCAACGTCAACGGTGAGCGATTCCGGTGGTACTTTTCTTGTTTTTTTTCTTCTAAAATTTTTCTATAGTTAAATTGTCTAAAAATGTGTTTCGAAGCTAACACAGACCTACGGAACTGAGTCTTTCTCCAATGATTCCGTTTCGGAATGGGAGAATGCGTACCCTACATTGAGGGATTATGTAGTAAAAGAGTTTGGATAGACAGGAGTATTCAATTTAAAAACAAAGACACTACTAGGCTAGAAAATGGGACTAATGAAAGGCTAATAATGTTAAGAAGCTCCAGAAGATTCAAATTCAGGAACGATAGAGGGGAACGAGTATCTTATGTTTATAACTTTTAGAGTAATTCGTCAACTTTAAGTTGACTATCCCTATCACGGGATAGTCAGGTTAGGCAACTAGTCCAAAATAAAAACACTCGAAACAACGCTAATACATCCACTCCATGATATGACTATAAAAAAAATCCTTACCTCGGAGCACACGAGAAACTCTCCACAAGTACCATTAAAACTAGGTTTCATTGGCTCAGTCCCATCGTCAGGAATATAATCGCACTTCTGCCCCAGCCTTTGGGCACATACTTCGCAGCACCCGCATGGATCGGGAGTCGCCCCAGCGGGACAGAAAGGCATAACGGAACACTTGGATCTGAAAGTAGGAAAAGGATTAAGGGCATTCTAAGGCATATTTGATGGGAGATAAGAGCAGCAAAGAAAGTTGCGGTGAAGCAAGAACAAAGTTACTACGCTAGTTTCAGAAATGCCGACATCTTGAGTTTGTGTTTCGTTCGCGCAATTCTTGGGCAGAAGTGCGCAACTCTTCCGCTGGATCACACAACTCTCCAACGCTTCAGGATGGAACTAGCTGGTACCATCGACAATATGGTAGCCAAGGTACACCGTTGTGCACCTGGTTGCAAAGATAATAATATATCGGGAAATATCTAATGGAAATAGAAATGAAGCACTTCGCATATCTATTTCATAACTATCAGTGTTTGCATATAATCAACCCCACCACCAGAAGAAAGCTCCTGGTCGACACAGGATTCGTCATATGAATTCTTTCTGCTACAAGTCCACGTTACAAAATGCACATTTAAATAGAATCACTTAATTTCTTAGAGTACAAAGTTAAATCTGAAAGCATATGCTGACAAGAGGATAAAATAACCGCTGGCGGGGATTATCCTAGACCAAAGACGTTGCGAGAGTTACAGAAATTTTTGGTTTTAGTCACTTTTCTTTATAGTTTTATTAAAAATGCTGCCAAACTCTCATTTATCTCACTAAACTGTTAAAGAACGTAAATAAACGTCGCCCCAAATCAACATTGCAATGGAGTGACCATGCAGAATTCGCCATACTTTTACTGGACTCAAAACGAGTGTCCAATTCGTAAAATTATGTACGGGTGATTTGGGAGTCGGAAGCGATTTGCAACCATATTTTGAATGATTATAATTGGAGACATTAGGATTGTTTAGTAAGAAATTCAAGTGTCTATAATTAAAACAGTCCTGGTTTACTAAAGAATTGATCGCTATAGCTCTTGCAATAATACACTTCAAACAATTACTTTAAGGCACTACATTCTTCGTCCTTACTGATTGCAAGGAGATCATTAGCGCTGCCGAATCTCTCACAATCAGATACTCTCCAAAAGAGGTCGGCGTATTTTAGTTCATCAATCAGTACACTAATGACATTCAATACATAGCCGGAAGAGATAATCCTAGTGATACTCTCTCACGGGCATCCATCAATGATTGAAACATGATTGTCTTTGGAAATTTCAGCTGTATGACTCTGGGCTCGTCCGTGGGGAGCAACAGCCTCCAACCTGTTGTTCTAGGATTTGATTTTTTGGTCTTGGCATAAATTCTTCTCGTCTAAGAAGAACCACAGCATGCTGGCTCCAACGGATGTTTCAACTTGAACAGCATCTCGGTATGTTTGAGTGATTTCCTGCATCACCTTGAACATAAATTCTCCCTTCCTCATGTTGTATGAAAAGTAGCGAATATTCTTAGGCACCACCAGCCTGATGAGCTTTTCATCCGCAACTTTATCCGTTGCAATGGCACGCATCGACTTTCTGGGTGGGATCATTGCTGATATGGATTTCAGCGACGAGTTCCGACGGTCGGATGGTCGACCATGGGTTTTCCTCTATGCTGTCACCTCGTAGTCAAATCTTGAATCTTCTAGTTATTTTCTGGCCTTTTCTACTATTCTTGTGCTGACGAGGAAGTCACGAAATCTCTGTGTTAGTCCTTCCGGCGTAGATTCCAAGGAGTCCATGCCTCTTCAACATTTTTTTAAGGGTGGGGGCAACATTTTCCATAGTCAATTATTCTACAAAAAAATAAAAACATAAATGGTTATTGTTTTTTGTTTTTTTAAAAGACCGACAACGAAGGTAAAAAATATATGCATAAAATTAGTAGTTGCAAACAGAAACGAATACCGTCTGCACTATATATATGTATATAGATATTTTTTATTTTAGTGGACACCCTGTATTCGCATTTATCCTTCTGGTTCTCTATCTACCCTTTCTTTTCACCTAGTGAAAACGCCTCGTTTGTAGTTTGCATCAAAACACGGTCTCCTGACCAAAAAGCCGCGTGCCCTCACTTATTCTGATTTATGACCACACATTAACATAATATAGCCAAGCGTATCATATTATAGCCTAGCCTAGTATAGCATACCATACCCTAGACTAGAATAACCTTGGATAGCTTTACCTATTATAACCTTGGTTAGCTAGCCTATCGTAGCCTAACATAGTATTACCTAGCATGACCCTCCCTAGCCTATTATACTTTAGCCTACCCTAGCATAGCATAGTATAGCCCTATCTAGCCTAGTATAGCCTAGCCTAGCATTAACTATCCTAGGCAATTATAGCCTATACTATCCTATTATACCCTAGTCAAGCATAGCTTAGTATTGTCTAGCCTAGCATTTTATAGCCTAAATTAACATAGCATCTTACCCTTGTACATTATATCTTAGCATAGCTTAGCATAGTATAGCCTAGCCTACAATAGCCTAGCATAGCATAAACTATTCTAGGCTTGCCTAGCAGATTATAGCTTATTATAGCCTAGTCTATTATAGCAAAGTATCCGCTGAATAGTTATGATGTTATTGCCAAAACAAAATAATTCCCGGGCTATCCTTGGGAAGACTTTGGCAATTATATCATTCGAAAGAGAATGTAAAACGACATAAGGGTTTCAAATTTTGCTTGAATAGGCGGAATAGTTATGATGTTATTAGCAAAACAAAATAATTCCCAAGCTAAACTTGGGAGGACTTTGGCAACTACATCATTCGAAAGAGAATGTAAAACAACATAAGGGTTTCAAATTTCGTTAAATCAGACGAGTAGTAATGATGTTATTGCCAAATCAAATTAATTCTAGGGCTAACATTGGGAGGACTTTGAAGATTATAGCATTCGAAAGATAATGTAAAACAACATAAGGTTTTCAAATTTCGTTACAATCGGCCGAATAATTATGATGATATTACAAAAAAAAATAAGCAAAACGGGGACCGACCGACCGACATGGTGAGCTGTAGAGTCGCTCGCGACTAGACTCGCAGGTGTCTAAAAATATATATTATTGCTTTGCCGACGAGAATCTTTCTTCGTAGGCATAATACGATAGGCTGTTTTGCCACCTTGAGCTATTTACCTCCTTCAAGGACATTTTTTACCGGTTATGTTTGGTCGCTCGTCAGCATCATTAGGCTAAAGGTTGTTGATGGATTTCGTGATTTTTTGTACAAAAAGGTAAGCATCTAATGGAGATCAATGGATAAAGATTCGATGCGATTGTGATGATAATTGAGATCAAATATTCTCTTTCCCTGACTCTGTATCTTGGTTCTTAATATCTGATTCCCACTGGTAGCTAATTTCATTTTGCCTGTAAGGAAGGAGTTATTTTCATCATCCGCCGTCTACCAGCCAAACTTTGGTAATAATCAGATAAACAAAAGCCGTGTTTAATGATTAGTTTACAAGGGTGCCTGGCGCACCACAGACAGGCGCAGGGGGCTGTTTAATTTCCTAAAACTGAAACTCTCGTACCCCAACATAGGCCTGGGACTTTATGAAAAAATTAAAAAACAGTAAAAGTAACGAGAGCATCTCTAGTTTTTAAAAGGATTGTAAAGAATGTGGAGAAATAAAATAACGGAAATTTGAAGATTTGAAAAAAAAAATGTAACGAGTCGGAATCATTTTTTTTTTAAATTATAACTAAACGTTTAAATAACTTACTACCTTTAACCTAGATTGTAGTTAAATTAGCGTCAGCATTGTTAATATGTATAATTTCTTGAATTAGTGCAATGAAATAGTTTTATCCCCGAGGTTTATGATGCCATAACAGCGGCAAATAATAGTTTTATATACAGGAAAATACTATTTCAAGTGCTAATAACTCAAAAAATAGTGCTTTGCGCGCTGAATAAATAGGAATAGCCAATTCAGACAGGTCTATAGAATAGATTAAAAGTAATTTAAAAAAACATTGGGAGTTGTTCATCTGTAGAATTTGGGAATAATTATTCATATATATATATATATATATATATATATATATATATATATATATATATATATATATATATATATATATATATATATATATATATATATAATGAAACCACTTTTTGAGCACAAAGTTTATTGAACCGGAACTAGTTTCGGTATGAAGTTTTCCATACCATCATCAGCCGTTAAATATACAGAAACCGTCAACTAACATTAATCAGGAGGTGTTAGTTTTAGGTGATTAACAATATTTTTTAAAATGAGATCAGATACATAGCGGCTACGTTTGTGTTGATCTTCTAACAGATTAAAGTTTGGGATTTGTTTGATTAATATACATTCGATCATTTTTCTTTTATTAAAATCGTTACATTGGTAAATTATTTGGGCACTAGGGAAAACAGTTTAGCCACCATGAGTGCTTTAACACTTCTTGGTACGGCATTGATCAATGTTTTGCACATTTCCTGGATTCGCTTAGATCTGAACCAAACTTCAATGAGACGGCATATGAGTTGCTGTTTGGTCGTAATGGGCTCTGTTTGTATTTCATCTTTTAATACACACAATAAGCTCTCAATCGGATTCATATCCGAGAAATTTCTGGGGCATGGAAGCAGATGAACTCCATTTTGTGCACACCATGCCTTCACTGATTTTGCTGTCTGACATGGGGCCTAGTCTTGTTCGCATATTCAAGGTCTTTCGCCATACCATTTCTTTATTTGAGGAAGTAAACGACCTTTAAGAACTTCTATATACTTTTCTCAACAATGTGCAACCGACTTGTTCCATGCACCGAAATGGCTCCCCACACCATGATTTTCGTTGGAAATTTTACTGTTTTCCTCAGACAATCAGCCATAAATTCTTGTCCAGGCCGCTTTCTTACATTCTGCACACGGTCATCTAGCACTGCAATGGTTGATTCGTCAGAGAAAACTACCTATAATAGTAGAAAATACAACTTAAGTAGTTAAACAGCCATAGAAGTATTAGAAAAACCATTAAAGTAATGAATCATCAAATAAACTTTATGGTTTAAAAAGATTGGAGCCATTACAAAAATGCGGCACTTTTAAAGTTAGTAGGTATTAATGTTTTTTTATGAATAACAGATAACTGGTTACCTAGATGTGTCATTCTTACCTTTCTCCATTGTTCTCAACCACTCAACGTGATTTTTTGCCTAGGAATAGCGTGCTTTCATCATTGTTTCCGTGAGTCGAGGCTTCTTTCTTGGGCGATATGATTTCAATCCAGCTTCCATTAGAAATCTTCCTGCAAGATGTTGTTCTATTCTTAAGAGCCTGTTGTATTCATTTTCTATCTCTTCTTGGGGTTGTTTTTCGTTTTCGACGACATTTTCTAACCCTTTTTGAGTTTAAATCTTGACCGTTATCATTTTTTTTAATAAACTGACTGTATGAGTTGAAACACCTAGTTTTTTTAACTATTTCTTTCTGTTTAAATTTAGTTTCTTTCAGTAAAACGTTTATTTGTCCAATTTTTTGAGGACTCTACTCACTTTGTTTACCCATTTTCGTTTAATTCATTTATAGCTAAAAAAATAACCTGAAACACACAAAATCAAACTATTAAAATAACTAATAAACTATCTGAAACACATAAAAAAACTATTGTTAATAACTGACTCACACAACTGGCTGTGACTTCATTGAAATGGTCCTATGCAGTGTTGTTCCTTCAGTGTTACCAATTATACTTACAAAGTAACCTAAGGATCTTGAAAATAAAAGTTAAATAGTTACTCGGTGTTTGTGCATAAAATAAATCCATTTGCAATCAATGAAATTGGTTTCAATGGCTTTTTTGTAGAAAAAAGTCAAAATTTGGAAAAATCCATAAATCTTCTTTTTTTTAATAGATATTTATAACCAGGCGCTCACAGAAAATCGAGGACAGGTATATTCCGAAATTAGCCATATATATAAAATTGAAAATCACATGACACGTGATATATAGATGTATTTAAAGGTCCAAGAAAATGGAAATTGGTAACACAACCCGGAAAAACGCTAAGGAGTATATTACATGAACCAATGAAAGCTTAAGAAGGAAAATGGGAGATGTAGAGAATGGAAAGATAGGGCAAACTATTTTAACCATTATATGAAAATAAATAAAGAAGTTGGATTTGAACCTGTGTCATTAAGCGCTCATCGCTTAATGATGAGCGTCGTGGTCATATAAGCGATACGCGCTTGATGACAGAGGTTCAAATCAAACTTCTTTATTTATTTTCATATAACGGTTAAGATGGTTTGCCCTATCTCTCAGTTCTCTACATTTCCCATTTTCCTTCTTAAGGTTTATATATATATATATATATATATATATATATATATATATATATATATATATATATATATATATATATATATATATATATATATATATATATATCTAGGGTCTTTCAATAAGGTCGCTTGAATTTTAAATGTAAATAAAACAAGTTGTGTGTGATATATGCACTCAATTTATTTTTTAAATTTGAAAGTACATTTTATGGCATTAAGTGTGGAATATGACGTCTTTCAAATGTCCGCCGCGGCTTCGCTTGGTAGAACATATTCGGGAGGCCCAATTTTCGATCACTTTGTCCCATAAATCTGGCTGAATTTGCTGGATGGTGTTCGTTATGATGACTTTGAGGACATCAACTGTTTGCGGATTATTCGCATAGACCTGCGATTTAAGGTAGCGCCAAAGAAAGTAGTATAATGGCGTTAAATCGCATTATCTCGGTGGCCAGTTGACGTTGCCGCCGCGCGAGATGACCCTGCCCTAAAATCGCTGGTGCAAAATGTCTATCGTGGTATGCGCAGTGTGGCACGTAGCGCCGTCCTGTTGGAACCACATGTCGTCACTATCCATATCAGGCATATAATCCAGTTGAGGCCACAAGATGTTGCTTATCATCGATCTGTAGGTCTCGCCGTTGACGGTTATGGCAATCCCATCTTCGTTCTAAAAAAAAATACGGACCGATGATTCCGTTAGACAAAAATCCGCACCAAACAGTGACTTTGTTGGGGTGCAATTGGCGCTGGTGTATCTCATGTGGATTCTTTTCGTCCCAAATCTGACAATTTTGCTTGTTCACAAATCTATTCATCCAAAAATGGGCCTCGTCGCTGAAGATGATAGAAATCACGCAATGCGCGGAACGTTTGTCGAACGGAGCACCGATTTTGATAATAACATTTGATGATTTGCACACGCTGTTCAACGCTATAACATTCAATCGTGACTTGCCAAGTACTACTGAACAGTTCACAGTGAGGTAGCCAGATGTCGCTTTAACAACATGGCTACTATCGCCTGACAAAGCTCGAGCGTCCTTGTTGAAAGACCCTTTATATATATATATATATATATATATATATATATAGAGAGAGAGAGAGAGAGAGAGAGAGAGAGAGAAAGACAGAGAGAGAGAGAGAGATCAGTTCGAAATGGGGATTTCCGCCCTCATACCCCTTTTAATGGTGGGGTGCCAGCAAATTTTACTCATCTAGTAGTATACACAATTTGAAAGCCAAACATTAGGTTCGAATTCAAGTCAAGTGCCAGATGTCGTTAGGCGTTCTAGTGTGCATTGTTTTTATGCCGTGTTTCTTGACTTCAGACAAATAAACGTCCCCGAATGCTATTTAAATCAATCATATTTTCTTTAATATTGAGTAATATAAAATTTCCATATCATATTTTAATTCAGAAAAAAATAAATCCTTTCAAAATGATATATAATACAATATGATGAATTCCAACAATAGCCGTGTTGCTTTACCCCGCCTCCACCCTCTCATGTCTCAAAAATACAAAAGAGGCGACTTCAAGTAGTGCAAAATAAATGCATGTACCTAATCACGGGTACACGCAGGCAAGAAAGAAGACGGCAAGAAGGTCTACACAGAGAGGCGGGGATAATTCCCATTAACAAAGTAATAGAAGAACGGACCCGGAAAATGAAGGATCTGGTTAATCGTGAACTGAGTGATGAAATCACCCAGATGATTAACCAGAACAGAAGAGCTGACTGTCGCGCTAGATTTCCCAGCTCCGCCAACCGAGTGGCTGGCGGGGACGAAGTGCCGTTCTATACATAATGTGATGTAAAACCTGTAAAGAAGAAGAAGTAAACCGAACAAGACAAGAAACTCAAAACTTCGACAACAACCCACCGATGAAGATACTTTTAAACCAAGATTGTGAAAAAAAACCCGATTACAACAAGAACCCTACCAAAGATGAAGAAACAAAAAGACTAAAACACACACGAATACAAATGATACCAACAACAATAAGCACGCACCTAAAATGTAATAACAAAACACAAGCATATAAGCAATGCATAACACACACAAAAATAAAAATAAAAATTATTAAGACAAATGGCTTGAATGCCATAAATAATTATTTATAATTATTACAAATCTACAGTAACAACAAAGAATATACGCTACAAAAAAAATAATAAAAGTGATAGGTCTGATCACCAGACTAGGCATCTCTTTGCACCCTACCACAATTCTTTCTCTTTTCTCCGCTTGTCTATTTTCTCTATCTACCACACACCCTATCGTCCTCCCTTACATGCACCCACTTTAATTTAATCATAAAACAATAGCCGTAATTGGATAGCTGGAGATCAAGCCTAGAACAACACCATTCACTCATAAGTCTAATTGATCTTTATCATAATCGAAGAACTCATCATCGAACAAGGAATAATTAATCGCTTTCGCTTTTCAGCTGAAGCCAACTTTTGAAAAGTTTAAATTTAGAGCCCCGCCCTGTTGCTCCCTGGACCTATTTGGCTTAAAAACAACTGTTCGAACCTTACCTATCACATGCCGAGCAATCTTCTTCGGCTGACACTTGGACAGAAAAAAGGGAAATAAGTAGAATTAAAATTACTTTACAAAACATTATGTTGACAATTTTTTTCAGCATCAACACAAAAACTCAACACTTATACGCCGAATCGATCTTCGACTGAGAAATGGGTGATCTGGGAATCCTAACCGTTCCTCCTTTGCGTCATGGTGCCAGCCATCCAACGCTACCGCTCCTATAATTTTTCAGTCTAGAAATCTGGTTAAATCAATTCCCTCTAATTTATAAGCCAATATTCTGACTATTATAAAGCAGGTGTTCCTTAAAAAAGGGCTTTACTGTGACCAAATTTGCATAATTTATTTGGAAGGATCAGCGAATGCAGGAGGGCAGGAGTCATCGTACGTTTGGCAATGGTATACCCAGAGTGCCTGATTTGAAGGCTATTTGTTCATGCCCTCGCCTCGAGATAGTCTTCCTCCCCCTTCCCCCCCGCCACCCATTCATACACAGGCACTTATAAAGACAAGACTTAGAATATAAAATTTTAAAAAATGGGGTTTTTAATTAAAGTAAAAAAATGCAGGATGGTGTTCCCTTTGCGTGCTAGAGCACTGAGGGTACACTAGAAACTCCTTGGGAACCTATCCTAACATACAAGTCTGGATCAGGTGTAAGAACTACTTGTTATAAATGATATCCCTTTAACATATGGTATGGATGGGTGGAGGGAGATATGTATGTAGGGTTGTAACTTTAAACTGAGAAAGAGAAAGGTCAAAATGTTTGCAAGATCTGTAAAAAAAAGTGGCGAAAATGGAAGAAGGGAAAATGTGTGGAAGATATATAGCTGTTGATCCATCTGCCTGCGTTGGGGCCTGAAGGGCACTCAATCACCCTGTTGCCAGCTGCAACGTGGTTGTTTATGGGGTGAATGTCTCTGGAGAGATAAACAAAATGGCTACAGTCGAGAAAGACTATTTTCAACTCTGATAAAACCCGAATACCCTTTCGCACAGACTATTTATTTATTTTTTTACTCTATCCCTTCACTCTAACATCTATCAATTGCCCACAAATGGGGTCGGTGCACTCCAACGCCTTATTAAGGACAAGGTCACCCACCATTTCCTCCACGTCGAAGGTCTATCATAATAATGGGGAGGGGGCCTATTTGCTTCAGGGTCTCGCCCTGACGGGGTTCATCGCTTGGCGTTGCGGGTGGGGGCTTTGTTATTAACCCAGAAGAAAGGACTAAATGGTCTTCCTTCACCTCGATATCCGCTATTCGAGAAGCGCCGTATGAAACAGCCCGATACCCCCGAGAGCGCACTGAATAGTAGCTCGTTATCGACCTACGAACACTGAACCTCTGCCCGAATCCATCAGAGATCCGAACTTCTCTCCGATCTCTTTTACCCTCCGAACCTTTGTAAAACCCTGCCAGATACCTTCACCAGCGCGAAAGGCAGAAATTCACTTCGTTTGCTGACTTTATTCCTGAACGATCAAGTTCCTCGTTGGATTACCCATAAAATCTAACAGCCAGATAAAGGAAGGCACCCCAGCCTCCTTCATTCCTCCAACCACCTCGTACCCTTTAATTGCAAACCCCAGGATTCGTATCTAGTACTCTATTTCTCTGTGTTAAGATATTCGTCGCCTAAAAAAAAACCTTCCTGGTACTCTTTCCTTATCAAATATTTTTAATAGGCTAAGAAGAGAGAAGTTTTTAACCAGCATGGGTATGGTAGAGGTAAACAAACGGTGATTACGACCAACGAGTACTAGACTTTGAGTACTGACTTGGACGTGCCCTCCAGGCTGAGTAATAGTGGGCAATACAAGTCCTGAGCCGAGGCTCATAATTGCAAGATCCCACCCGAGGGCAGTTAAGTAGAGCGCTAGTTCCAATCCTACCGTTATCATGTTTTTGATCAAGTGCATGATCTTAGTTGCCCTGGTATTCGAGCTAAAGGGAAACTCATGGTTCATTCTTTGGTATGGCTAGGTATTAATGCAGTCGTCGCAAAATGAACTCACGCCTTATTTCATGCAAGCGTGCGGGAGTTCACCGCTATACGAAGGCATCTCTGGCTCATTTTTATTTGCCTTCTACACGTTTTAAGCATGTTTTATATCTTTATAGTTGACATTCTGTACAATCACGCGGTTGCAACAATCTCCTATTCAATGTTGACATTTTAACTCTTGGACCAGAATTTTTGCCAATTACAGACATTCAAGCATCCATAGTCGCCCGTGAGTTTATCTTGTGCCGGCTTTCGTGATTTGGTGTTTCCTCTAGGATCAGGACTTAAGCTGGTATACTTTATTCATACACACACATACATACATACACGTTCATTTTTTTTATTTTCTGAATACCGTTCTCCTTTCCCTCTCGACCACGTGGTGCTTGTATAATGTCCTAAATTCATCCTACCACCCCCAAAGTGCCTATATTGAGATTGTTTTCTTTCAACACATTTGACTTGTTCCCATGTGTTAGCCTGTTGCAAATCAGCTCATTCTTTTTTGAAACCCGCTTACGGCGGCCATCATTTTCAAGAAACAAAATTGTCTTTCAGCGTGGCACCATACGCCTCAGTTTTTCTGGTCAGTCTCAAGCTTACCTCCTTCAACTTTATTCCTTCCAACCAATTTTCTTCACTTTCTTGTGTCCCAGAGGCCCTATTTCATTCTCCGATCTTTCTTACTTGTTTTTTGTTATTCTTTAACTTCACCGTTTTCCTCCTTCAATCAAATCCTATCGTTCCCAGCCTCTTTGTCAGACCTCGCCTATCTCATATCTTGAAATAGTTTCAATCCAATTACCACCATCTATTTGCCACCAAAATTACACCGCCAACAAACGACAAGTGGGTGGTCAATCTGGAGATACTTCCACGCCGGTCTAAGCGTTTCCATTCTAAACACTCGTGTCTGTCTCTGTTCCGTCATGTTAACAACCCCTGCCGCCAAGTGGGGTCCCTGTTTAGATTATGGCATTTGGTACTTGGAGGAGCGACACGCTATCCAGGCGCTAGTGTCCTTGGCCGTCTCAAACTAGATTAAGACTACCTGGGCGAAAAATGGTAAAATTGAAATTTTACCCTTTTTTGCCACTGCCTAACAAGCTTATTCTAACCTACATATCATGGTCTCTCTAGCACATATGCTATCCCAGAGGCTCCTCCTCCTCCCAGATAGGAAAGGCAGAAGGTTGTTCTCTCGACATTTTTAATCGCTTGGGACACGATCGGATCCCCTGAGATGGACACTAAGTGGCTGACCGCTAAGGTGCCTGCCTCAGTTATTTTATAGCTGACTAGGGAACTTCCTGGGAACCAGTATGCCTTACCCATGCATGTATCCATTTGGAACCTGTGCTTCGGCATCTCGGAACCTCTTAGTCAACACGGGAAAGATTTCTAGACCCATCCTATGGGGCCTTTTATTCCATGTGACCACGAATAAGGTCCATTAAACTTTGGAAGGAGATGGATGCCCTCTTCAAGGTGAGCAAGGAAGCCAAGGGAAGAACCATGATGGCATTACCTCAGGATATGGAGTCCCTCCTTGGACAGGATCTTGCCTTGAAAAGGAAAACACTCAAGCTCCATCTTTCTCTCGGGTATGATTCTACCGAGTACCCTGAGGGCACTAAAGAAAAGGCAAAAACCAAGATATGCACTCCTTCATGGACGACCCTGGAAAAGAGTGAGTTGTCGTTTTCTCGGCTTCAAGCTTTTCCTGGTCATTCGCGCGACTGATGAAACAATGTTTTCTCAAGGGTACATGCTCCATCAGAGCAAGATCCTAGCCGTATTCGATGGTAACCAATCAAGAGTCTCACTTTTCTCCGACGCGACTTTCTTGGTTAATGACGCCAACCCTGCCAGATAGCCAAACAGAGCGGTTTTCGGAAACTCAATGACATATCTGTGTGGGCAACACCTTAACCTACCATTAAATTTTTAAAAGGGGTAGTGTATGCCATGGAACTGACAAACTATTCCGTTGAGAGCATTCCTTAAGAACTCGCCGACTAAGGAGATTTCAGAGTCCAACGAGTGTCGAGGAAGCAGAGAGGGGCTTCTGGAAACACCGCAGCAGTCTTCGTCACTTTTGATCTAGGCGGTATGTGCCGGCTGGTATCGTTTTGACCATACAAATAAATCCTGTAGACGGGTCAATCTCAAATCTGAGCAAACTGTTTTTAAACCATGCACGATGAAGATATTTCGTCCTAGGCGAAGTGTGTAAATTGTAGCGGATCACATATTGGTTCATCTAAGCATTAACATTCATACTGACCAAATTTCATTCAGAGAACTAAATAGATGGTTCTGTCGCGGACTGTAAGATCAAGTACTTCCTAAACCTCTCTAAAACAACACCCTTCGCTCCTGTTAATTCCAGGCCTACAACCGTGGTAGTTCTACTTTCTCCGAGTGCTACTCCAGTTAAACTTGCAGCGTGAAGGGAGAAAGCCCTGCTCAGGCTAATACCGGGGTACCCCCTCCATCTCGCATGAACGCTCCACACCAAATGAATCGGCCAAGCTCATCTGCTCATCTCGGATGAGAAAACGCCCACGAAGATTACAGTTACCGCTCACATGTGCACTTCGAAGACTGTTCCCCCAAAGCAAGGCAACCTCTCCCATGCCAGTATTTGGACGGAAGATATCCAGTGGTCGCTTCACCCAAAATACGGGAGAACATCAACCCAAAATGCCTGCCAGTAGAAGAATTCGAACCAGAATGAGTACCTAGGTTGACATGCCGAGCCGAACCTTCCCCGCTAAATCCTTGAAGGCGTAGCGCGACTGGTACATTCTGTGACTAATCGTACTCGAAGGTGTCTCTGCGCAGCCTACAACCATCTCAGTGAGGGTCTTATCTGCGAAATATGTATCTTCAGTTTCTCTTAAATATCATAGATCCGGAGGCTATTTTCTGCTATAGAATTGTGGTGGACCTCGGGCAAATTGGAATGAGATGAAGGTACTTATTTTCCCATCTCCTTCTTAGCAGTCTGTCTCTATATGACCATGTTGGTTGCGGCCTCCCCTGTTCATTCTTGCGGGATATGAAGGTTTTGCGACCATACTACCACGCGATGGGGTTCGGACAGGTATATGCAAAATTTATACCCGAAGTGATGTCTTCGTTCTTTCTTTGTATCTCAATTCCCTTAACTCAGTAGTAGATCAACTCCACTTATCAGCCAGCTTCTATTAGGCGAAGTTTCGCAGCATCGTGATGCTGTTGTCGAGGCTGAGATCCTTTCTCCTTCTTGGTAATCCTGAAAGGTAGACACCCCTTCTAGGGAGATTAAACGATCAATTCCAGTGGCCGAGGTCTTGTGGATCTGGTAGAACGGTTGAGATTGGTCTCCTTATTGTGCAAAAATTCACACATTACTATCCAAGATCCGCTTAGTTTTCCTCCCTTCGCATTTATTGCACAACAATAAAATGATATTTTAGGGAAGATCACGCCTTCTCTCCACTTCACCGGGTAAGTTCACAGAAACCAACATAGCCGAGATTGGTAGTATTAATAAATAATAACATTTTAGTTTTATGTTCTGACCAGGGCAAGGAGGATTCCGAGTTTCGTCTTCTTGTTGGGGTCTATTATTAGGAGAATTCTGTGGAAGAATTCTGAGGAAAATAAAATCGCAACGGAAGAGATACTGATATATATATATATATATATATATATATATATATATATATATATATATATATATATATATATATATATATATATATATATATATGGTTTGGTTAGTATATAGCAAAAGTTGATAACCAACACTGCATCGTATCCTGGGGGCCGGGCATCGTTCCTCGCTAGGTAGGTGACTTTCAGAGGACCTCTCTAATACACCTTGGTAGATGCATTTCAAGAGATTCCCTTATAATCTCCTAGTTTACCGTCACAGAAAATGGAAAATGTAAGATTGTTTTTCATCGTTATCTTTGATGTATTAGATGTATTAGAGGGGTCCCCTGAAAGTCACCTACCTGGCGAGTAACGATGCCTGGCCCCCAGGACCCGAGGCAGTGTTGGTTATTAACTTTTGTTATATACTAACCGTACCATTTGTCTCGAGATTTCTCGAAATTTTCCCATATATATATATATATATATATATATATATATATATATATATATATATATATATATAAACATTTTTCGCTCAAATGACTCAATTAAAAGAAACCTTGCTGAATGTTTATGTATAAGCCAATTTAATAACTTTAACATTTCCCCTGGCCTTTTTAAAATTCATGTTGTTATGAAAAACCTCATTCTTAAAGAAATTAGCTTTAACTTATGTTCGTATTTTTTTGCCAATTTTCATTTTTATGGGAACCCGACTTGTCAATTTAATTATTGGATTGATTTTTGTATTAAAATTATTTTATTTCTTTTCCTCTCTCCTTGTCCCTCTCCCCTTCTTTTCAATTTACTTCTCATCTCTCTCCTAATCTCCCTCTTTAGACTATCGCTTTATCCCTTAATCGTTTTAATCCTTTTGGCTCTGTTCTTGACTCTTTCTTGCCTCTCGGTTTGACCTTGCTACCTGTTATAGCTAAATCTTAATGTGAATTTACCCATCCCTCTCCTACTTCCTCATTGGTGATTTCTTGTCTTAGAGGCGGTCCTTTATCTTTTACTAGCTTATATATACCTTTATCATATTATTTTCTCGTGTAGTTATCCTTGAGAATGAACTGAATAAAGTTCGAAAGTACTTAGAAGCACCTTTTCATTTTTCCTGCAGGACATTGCATTCATATATATATATATATATATATATATATATATATATATATATATATATATATATATATATATATATATTGGAGGGAGGCCATTTTTTATGCAGGATTCATTGAAGCCGAGAGTAATGGCTGCATTGTTTACTTTTGGCTGCAGCTTTCTTATAGCTTTGACTATAGTCTCAACAGATGGCTCTAGGCAAGGAAAATTGCTCGGAAGATGCATAACTTTATTTGCCTGGGCGTCTTTCGACCTAACAGTAGGTCCTCTTCGGGTCAGAAAGGTGATTAACGATTAACGATTTATTAAAGAAAGAAATACAATGAGTTTTTACAAATATTTAAATTAATTACATATATGTAAAAATAATATAGAGTAATAGGGGTGAAAGGTTTGGGGGAATTTCAAAGGAGAAGAGAAAGTTTCGAGTCGGAGTATGAGAAAATAAAGTAATTTTTTCCCCAGGAGTAGCTGGAGATCAAATGTTTGGAAAATTAAGTTATATTCTTTAAATATATATATACATATGAAATGGATTTTTTTTTATATTTCTTAATACATCGCTTATTTACTCATTTAATTGTATTTACATATTTATTTTTATATTAGATTTTCAGTCATACCTATTTAACTCAATTTTACTTAATTAATTAAATTACATTATGATTCATTTAATTTTGGTTAGATGTTCATTATTACTTATTTATCTCAAGCTTTACCTAATTGTTTATATTATTAATCACACTTACTTAATTATGTATTATGTTAAATTTTGTCGATTAATTAAATTAAATTTTGTCGATTAATTAAACTAAATTTTACTTTTGGTAAAATGAACGTTCACTCAAACTTTATCTAATTGATTATATTATAAATCACGTTTTCCTAATTTTGTATCACTTGTTATTTTAGTTTTCACACTTTAATTTATTATCATCCTATTTATTTACTTTTAACTGTATTATTATTATTTAGCTTTTACTTTTATCCTTTGTCTTATTTATCTAATTTGTTTTACTTTTAGTCACTCTTATTATTACCATTTTTCATACTTTTTGGGGACACTTATTTTTTTCTAATATTCTCTTTTATCGCACACGAGTTATATTAGTGATGTTATTATATTCACTATTTGTATCATTTATTATTATTATCTTAATTGCTCTGAATAATTTTTATTATTCCCCCTAAATTATTATTACCACTTTTAGACACTTTATAAGACTTATTTTTCTATTATATACTTCTATCGTACACTGTGTTCACTTTATTTTTCAATTTCTGAGTTTTTTTTGTCCATTTTTAATGTTTTTGAAGACGACTATTTATGCAATCAGGCCTTTTATTTCTTTTCCGTAGTACGATCCCTCGAATGTCTATTTGAATTCCCACTTTTGAATCTCTCGGAGCAGCCGTGCTGGGTCTCCTTTTGGGGGCCTACATAGGGGAGATCCGAAGACCCTGAATGACACGTCCTTACCGTTAGAGAAGAAGTTTTGTTCCAGAAGTATATCTTTTTCCGTGAGTGGAAATCCGCGATACTTCAGTATTTCGTCTTCCTCTTCTTCTTTTTCTCTAGTCGGGATGTTTCTGTCTTCTCCTGTTTTCTTCTTTTCTTTCCTCTTTCTTTTTGGGGATTTTCTTGGGATTTTCGTCTTTGGAATTGTCCTCCTCTCCTGGTATTACCTTTTTCTCCGGTTCCGTTTCCTTTTACCTCTGCAAAAGTTCCCAGGTTTGCCAGGTGGGCAAAAATGACCATGGTCATTAACTCTCTGCCCCCCTTTGCATTACCAGCTTCGTTGCCGCTATTTTTTCGGTATTGACGTTTCTTGGGGCTGTTGCTTCGCCGTATGATTTAGCCTTTGCCTCCTTTTCTTGTTTTATTTTTTTTCCTTTTTGGCCCGAAAAGTTTCCCTGCGGACAGGGCACCTCATGGCCTTGTGGTCTCCGCCGCAGTTAATGCACTTCAGCCTCTCCGATGAGCACTCTTTCCACCCCTGTCCGGTATTTGAACAGTTTGAACAGGTGATTTCTTCTGCTTTACATTCTCTTGTTGGGTGGTTTTCTACGGCGAAACACTAGAAGCAGCACTCGATTGGTACGTATTCTTCTGCTTCGATTTAGTCAGGGACCACACGGAGGTAGAAGCCTAGGAGGACGTCCTTTGCGCCATTTTGATATTTTCGAAAATGAGTTTTACGATACCATTACCTTTTCGAATTTCTCTGCTTTTGCTATCCTTGCCCATCTTTGTTTCTTCATAAGTTCTTCTCTGATTTCTTGAACAGAGTTGTCCGTGAAGAACGGGTCCAGGTGACGGAGAATAATCGTACGTTTAACTAAGATTTTCTGCGGTATGGTCGCTTCGAGGCCAATCTCTCCGAGTGGCATCTTTGCCTCTTACGAGACGATCTTAACGACCTCTTTCATGGTGTGGCAAATAGTAGCCCAACCGTTAGGATATTCAATTAGTCGAATGAGGTGAATGTTCCATGTACCGAAGATTTTATTCATTACCTCGGGCCTTGTCGGTTTTGTCCTCCCTCTGATGCGACAGAGAGAGACTCGTTTTTCTCCTCGGGCCGACCCCAAGGGGCCCCATCGGATAACGGGACTCCCTTTCTTATGTTTTTTCCTCCTTCTGATTGGGCGAAAAAAGAGCCTTTCGTCTCATGCACAAAATATAAATGTCCGTCTAGTTAGGGTGGCTTCAGAACCTGCCCTTAACTTTTCCTCATTTGCCACGACCAGACATGATGAAAGCTTAGTCTCAAACGAAAATAATTCAGAAAGTCGATGTGAGGGAACAAGCACGTGATGGGAGAAATAACGTTGCTTTTAAGCATTGCCTCTACGTGATGGGCCTCGTGTAGCTTACAAACCATTTCCGAAGCTCAAAAGCATGAGAAAGTATAGAAGCAGGGATCAGGGAATGCAGCCCTTATCAAAGCGAGTATTTAAACAAGAAGTCTCTCCTCCACCACCCCCCTTCTTACAGCCACGCTGGGATCAGCTGAGACAATCGTCACCCGGGCCGCGTTCGCCATGACTCAAACGATGGGCGATAGTCCCCCCCTTCCGTTCTATAGGGAAAGCTCCCTCACTTCTGGTGTCCATATCTACCCACGTGAGGTGGAATGAGCAGATTGGTGCGAGAGAAGCTCACGAGTGCAGACGATCTTACTCCTCCTCGATTCGGGTTGTCATACGCCGAAGGCAAGGAAACGTTGTCGCACAAAACCAAGCATCCCCTCCTTGGAAAAAACAAATATCCACCCCCTAGAAATAGTTAAGAACTCTTCTCCACGTAAGAATACCCGTCCGACTCCGCTCATCGACGCCATCTCCAAACAAGAACCAAGTCTTATCCCAAAAGGCTTCAGTGAAGATTAATCTTAGCATAATACCCCCTTGATTACGCATAGCCGGCCAAACAAACCGTTTGACGTCTCGGAGAAACTCACCCTCCGTTTTCTTCAAAGGAATTTTCACCAGAAGAATTCCCAACCTCCCTTCTCGAAGACTCTGCCCCCCCCCCCCTCCCCTTCATCTCAAAAGAATATTTCACTACAAGCAAGTTGACCTTGGATCCCGTCGAAGTGACCCAACCATCACCTCACCGCTCGCCGGAAACGACCATCGTCTCCCCCAACCCCCCCATTTGTGTACAAGGTATCGTAACGAATATGTTAGCTTCCCCAAATTTATAATTTCGGTCTACCTCATTCTATTGAATTTTAGAATACCTATTATTCTTAATAACCCGTTGACCACTGTAACTATTTGTCTTATATGTCTGTGTATTGTTGTATCATATTAACTTTAATTATTAATATTTATTAAAGTCAATTTTTGCCGAATCCTTTACTTTCCGACCCTCGAGCTCATCATAGCCGTATAACAGCAGCCTGTAACTAAGTAAGATTTGAAACTCTCAAGCCAATAGCAAGATTTAAAGTAGCATCTATTGGACTAGCCCTCACTTACGAGGATCTGACCTTGTAACCGGACCTCGGCCTACCCAAACCTATTAAAAGGAAACCCCCGCGCACTCTAAAATCAAATATAATAGATCTATGTATGATATATAGAGCTATACCACGACAGCCAATATCAATTCACTATTTCATCCAGAATGGTGAACGATCAACGATCGTAAAAGATAGAAGTTGTGTGGATAGAATGTAGGAGATAGATAGAAAAAGTGGTTTTGTAGTAGTAGGGTATGTGTGCCAGGTTGTCTGGCTACCTCAGTAAATGCTCATTTGTTGTAAGTCATTTTTCTGCGTTTGATTATTCAGCATCCAAGCCTTTGTCATAAGATATATGACCTCTCGTAATAGGTGTTAGACTTGATGTTACACTTCCGTTTTTGCTGTTTTTCAGTCTTCGTTCTTCATTTAGATCGGTTGCTATTTTCAAATTTACTAGAAATTATTGCTAATTTATCTTTACTCTTATTGTTTACTTTTAATGTAAGTTTGTCCACTTCGGATTTTTTTTCTTTTTTTTCTTTCCACTTGAGACGCGCTAAAAAAATGCCATGCTGCGTCCAGGCGCAGCCTCCTTATATACTCCCATCAGTAGTAGCGGTTTTAAGGAGGTCTGCGAGGCAATATTAAGTTGTGAAGCTTCTGGACCCAGCATCGGCAAGATTACGCGCAGACCTAACAAATGTAACATTTACGGCCGCCTTACGGAAGATGGGGGTGAAACTTTGTCTTGAAGCGTCGGAGAGGGCACAAAGTATGGTATCGGGAAGTTTGCCCACTGCAAAGTTCCAAATCGCGCCGAGGTTATCGGCGTGTAATCTGACGTTGGGCGCCAGGAAGAAAGCGATCGTAAGGACAAGTGACTTCATTCCGAAGATATTTAAGAAGTCAAACGACTGATGGGTTCTATATCTGCTATTTCATGTAGGACTTCTGAAGGGATGTGGTCCCAGAGGGTTACTTTGGTTATAAAGCGAATTGCCTTATTCTGTACAACTTGTGCTTTTTTGATGGCTGACTTGCTCAGAGTATGGAGGGAGATGGCAGGATGCATGAGGTTTGGCCTTAATAACGACATGTAAAGTTTCCTCTTGTTGTTTATTGAGAGTCGTTGGTGTCGACGCGCCGTGATCCCAAATAAGTTTACGAAATAGATGGTTGTCTCTACTTGATCCGTCTTCTCCTGAATGTTATGGTCCCACCTAGGAGCAGGCAATATTTTGTGTTCCTTCCACGGAACAGTCAAGCGGTCAGCCCCTATGATCTTTGATGAGAGGTGGTCAAGTTTTGTATCAATTTCTTCTAGTGAGGCACCATCCAATTGTTCAATTTGCACATGTTGTAAATGCTCACGGTATGTCTCCCAGTTGGTTCTTGCCAGGTATCTGCGTTTTTGGATTTTTAACCGGATCGGGGTTGTGGAGATATGGGTGATCATACTAACATGATCTGACGGAGCGAAAAGGCCAGGAAGGGTCACCTGATTCAGAGAAAAGTTGGGGTTCGTCAGCACAATATCCGGGGTGGTCGACGATCTTGCTGTGAGGAAGGTGGCGAAGTTGGGTCCTTCTATTTGCACTATCCCTCTCTTAATTAGAAGGCTTAGTGAGTTACTGGCTCCGTTTAAAGCTGCCGTGTAGCCGGCTTCCCTACACCGGGAGTTTAAATCCACGATTAGGATTACCGAGGATTCTCTCCTGAACAATCGTAGGAAATTAGGGATCGGTAGGTATGAGCACCTGGGAGGTTGATATCCGAATGCAATTACCAGGTCATCGAACGTTATGCGAATCTTAATTGACAGGTAAGATTCTTCCAAACCCTGTATCTCTTCATTCAAGCCCTACTCAGAAATGAGTACGATGTCGGGATCAACGGATCTTATTATTTCATTATAAGCTCAACTTTTGGATTTCCATCCATTTACATTTAGGGAGAAGATCTTCAGGTTCTTGATATATCTAACACGAGTAGCTATGGTTAATTGTTATTGGGATGTTTGATCTTAGCTCCCTTATCCCTGGCTGGCGATCTCACCCTTCCCGACCTCTTCTTCCTAAATTGGTCCTGATTCAAATTGAAGCAGGATCTGTCCCGGATCCTGCTTCACTTTGAATCAGAACCAATTTAGAAAGACGAGGCTTGTAATAATTCCTCTTCTGCGATGTCGGCGTCGAAATCCCATTTATACTTGCCCTTAATGACTCCTTCCATTCTGTCGGCCACTTTGGGCTTTCGTGGTATCGGTGCGGATGGGAAGCCATAAATCTTCATGCAGAGGTCTAAGGTATTTTGGAAAGGAGCGGTGGGGGTAGCAGAAACCACTGCTACTGGTTCAATTTCAATGTCTTTGGGCGCAGTCATTTCACTTGGCAGGTTACTAGTTTCCATCTGAATTTCTTCAGTTACGGCAGGTTCTTGTTTCCGTAGGCGGAGATGGCGAGAAGCCGAGCGATACCTTGACACCGTCTGTTGCGTGCTTTTTATTTAGGCATGAAGAAGATCCCCTAGCAGCAGGTTATCATGAAATCACATCGGTTTAAGACCATTGTGTACCAACATCTTGTTGAGCTATGTTGCATAGCTTCCTGGTTTTGTTATATTTGTAAATTGAGCATGCAAGATGTACATCACAAGGTCAGGCCTCATACTTTGGTTAATTTGAAGCATGGTCCTGTCCTAATCAGATTTCTTCGTCGCCTAGGCGTAAGTGGTGGGAGCCCTTTTGTTTCTTTTTTCTTATCCGTAATCAAGGCTTTTTTTATTGGGCAAGCCGTTGACAAGGTGAGGAGGGATTTGCCACAATTCAGGCACTTTTTGTTCGGATTATTGCAGTCCCTCCAACTATAGTCGGACTGAACGCATTCGGAACAGACCTTGCATTCAAGTTGGCAGTCCTTGGTGGCGTGTTTCTCCATGTCATAGAAAGAGAAACAAATCTGTAGAGGAAGAAAGCTTCTCGTTCAATGTAGGTGGCGGAGACTTTATAATTGATCAAGACCAACCCTTACTCGGCAGCCTTTGCGGCCATCTCGGTTGTTTGAAACGTCACTTTAAACGCATGTGTGTGCTCTTCGCAGTCTCGGTTTTTAAACTTGATTGCTTCATCGATCTTAGCCCAAGTTTGTTTGCTCTCTATTTCTTTTTTTCTTCTTCGGCAGAGTGAGAGCCAACGTAGGGGTCAATACGATGACCTATTATCGACCTTTTTGCTGACACGTGTGGAGGAACTCTTGGTATTAGGCCGATCTCGTCGAGTATTCCTCGTGATTTTTCGCTGAGCAAGTTATCTAGAACTTTGTTCGAGTTAAAAAAGGCCACATACCCGTAAGCTTGGGAATCGCATAGGGCGATTTCCAGCTTTGAATAAACTACCTCGAACACTTTTTCACGAGAATTTTTCGGGCAATGCTCCTTGACCCGGAGCGGGACACGTTTCTCGCCATTGGGGTCGTCCATCACGGCCTTAATAGAGGACGGGATCCTTTTGGACCTACAGGCCCTTATCGCGGGGCGTGTACTTAAATGTACTCTGGCTCACCCTTTCTGCCCTACCTAAATAAAATGTCTACCAGGGTCCTCCTACCTACCCTGACCACTTCACCCCAGAGTGGGGCCCCCTTCTTCGAGACCCCTGCGAAGCTTCCTTCCTGGGTTTGGACACGTCAGAGACAGGCGGCTTATAGAGACCTTAAGTGGCATAAAGGTTATTAGAACCAGAGATGTGCTGCTGTGGTGGAAACAGACAAGTACGCAGAGTCGTTTCCCGAAGCCCCCGACTTCACACGTAGGCGCACAGCGCACGCGGATGGTCGTATGAAGGACCAGGCGAGGCGCCTAAATCCGAAAGCAGCGCTCTTCAAATTATGTAAATCTTTATCTACTAATCCTGGTGGAGAAATTCTGAAGTAGAAAAAGTATGACTTTGCTTTTGGGAATGCAAGATAAGTCTTCCAGGTCTTAATGGTGAACGTGATATTATAGGAAAATATATTGAATATGTTTGAACATTACCGTAAGAAAACGGACCAATCAACTAACTCGAAAAATACATGGATAGATTTATGTTTAAAAGTATTTTTAACATTATTGTAAGGAAAAAACAATCAACTAACATGAAAATACATGGATATGTTCAGAAAATATGTTCGAGAAAAAATATTGATATTAGGTATTAGGGGAGGGGGGCATCTTCTTATAACTTTTTATTTATCAATATTATTCTTCATCTTAATTTTCCATATCGAATCTGGTTACTTCTTCTGAAGGTACCCCTTCAAACATTGTGTTCCATATATCTGACTCTTGGTATTCTTATTGGCTGAGATTCCTTCTTCTTTAAGTTGGCTGGGTTAGTTCTTGATCTTTGATTATTTTTCTTGATTTATCTTCATATTAACTTGCATTTATCTTGATGTGATGATTCCTTCCAAATTCTTGATCACGTGATGATTTCTTGTTAATTCTTGATGACGTGATGATTTCTTCTTAATTCTTGATGACGTGATGATTTCTTGTTGATTTGATGAGTTAGCCCTTGAAGTCGTTTTCTTCCGTTTTTCTTTCTTGGGGCGATCCATTTTATCTTGAGTCTTCTTGAGTGGTCCTTAAAGCGTTTTCCTTGATTTCCGTTTTCTTCGTGAATTTTCTTCGTAAAAATTGTGGACTTTGGGAGTTTCGATCGCGGGTCTTTGAATCCAAATGCCAACACTCTAGCCATCACGCTACGGCGAGTCTCTTCTGAGTTGGTAATTTAATGGGATATTTATATTCTCGCGTTGGAAGGAATTTTCTCTCTAATACATCTTCGCACCCCTACAGTATAAACAAAAGGAGGAAAAGATTTGGGAAAATTCTGGTTCCATGCGGGAGCGTTGCAGATTCTTGCGGTGAGTCGTGTGTATTGATTGAAGGTCTGCGTTGGCAGATCATAACTGCCTCGGCCATTCGGAGTCTTTGGCGGTCAGGATCACGGAAGATGATGGAGGTATTTTGGGTGAGCGTTTCTATTGTAATTTACGTATGATGCGTAGCGGCATGGCGCTTGATAGCCCCGTCCTGGAGGTGCATCGTCAACCTGCGCGACAAAGTTGTAGAAGTCATCCCTATGTATTTAGAGTTGCGGTGAACGCAATCATCGACATTGCACGAGTATTCATACAATAAGTTGGCCTCTTGTAGGGGGTTCATCGCAGGCAGACGACTCTTCTTCATGACGAGGGATCGTGTTTTTCTGGTCTTGTAATATATGACCAAGTTTATTTTATGCTCGGAGTTGGCTTGTAACTTGCCTGCTAGTGTTTATCACAGTGCCTATTTTTACGGAATTTTCTAATTGAATTTCTTAGTGAGATAGATTATTTTTCCTGCTTAGTATCGTGAATAAAAACGGTATTTGTGAAAAAGCGCGATAGATCGTTTCGAAAAGTGGACGATTGCCTTTACTGGAGGAAAGTGGAAGGTGAAATCTTCGCTCCTTTTTGCTGATATAGAAGGGCCCGAGCACCACCTTGCATATTCGCCAGTCACAAGGAAGGTCTTAAGGTAAAGTGAAAAGGCAAATATTGGAATTGGTCCCTCCACTCTTTTCCCACTCCTTTTCTTTCTTTTCTTTTCTTTTCTCCTTTTCTTTTCTGAACATTTTCCTCGGTGCATCCACGTTCCTATACTTCACACCACAACAGCACTCAGAGTCCTTTCTCCTCTTTCACTTGCCACCATCATGCGATAGTATGCAGGGAAAATGAGAGAGACCCTGCGTATACCTCTACGGGCCCTCTCGGGGGGCCAAAACTCAATAGGAGAAAGGTATTTGAAAAGGTTTTTGGATCCCTGAACGTTGCACTTGTAAGACTAATAGATATCAGTAATGGTTACTTAGCCCTTTGCGCGAGGGAAGCCGACTGCGAAGCCTTGACCTCAAGCAAGGCTGTTGAATGCCTTAGAACAATCAATCTAAAACCCATTACACCACTTCAAATTCGATCACACAGAAGTGTTATTTTTAGGCGCCTCGACTCCTGGGTCATGAGCCACTCGATCGATGATATTCATACGGAAATTGAGCGTAACCACCTCTGGGCTAAGGTATCGGAAGTAATTAAGTTTAAGAACTACACGCGCGTATTCAAGATTGTTTTCGAAGATACTGCTATGGCTCAAAAAGCTAAAGAAAACGGCCTCCATCTCTTCAGCGTAAGAGTCTGTCCGAAACAGATTGAACGCGAAAGCAGCACACAAAAATGCCTCAGCTGCGATGGTAACTACCGGACTATGTCCATGACATGCCCGGTAAAAAAACAACAGATCCAAAAACCAACGCAAACATAAAAGAGAGAACGAAGAGAAGAGGACCAATACGACCTACGCAAAAGTAGCCAAAGCCGCTATCGCTGACATGAATAATCAAAGGACATATCTCCACATTAAAAATGAGCAAGCAACAAAAATAATGTGTTGCATTTATTACGCACACATTGCTAACATAACACGTCCCGTTACCTTTACCACAGAAATGAACCGCATGCTCGTTAAAAACGGAATGCAAGAGATTGGTTTCCAAAGAACCCGCCTTCCGAGGAAGTTATGCAAATCAGCATAACCCCTTGGTGCGAAGATTCGTGCAAGAAGGTTCCTCCACCCCAAAAAACACAGCTAGTGAACGAGACCCGAGACTTAGCAGACAAACAAAAACACAAACACTAAAAAAGCGCCCGCAACACCCAGGAAAACTACCTCCGAATCCAACGCCACACTTACGCACGCATCCAACACGGAAGCAGTGCGATCCAAAGAGGCTAGGTCTCCGCGATCAAGAAAATCCTCAAAAACCCGCTGCCCAAGGTCAACCTCCTCCTATTCGTAAGGTAGAGAGCATCAGCTCAAATACCACGTGAGAGGATTTAACCTGAAAATCTTTGCCCCCGAGTCAGCCCCCTTCCCAGGGGAGCTGAATTCCCGCGAAGTAGCTAAAGGTCTTAGGATCGGAAGGTACAAGTGGGAATGCTCGGACGAGGTTCCCGAACGGGGGGTTGAAAAGGCCCTCGTTCAACAAATGGTTAGACTGACCCCGGACTGCTTCCACATGATCACCGTCAATGAATACAGAAAGAAAAAGAAACAGCATGGAGCGCATCCCGCCCAGTACACCACAGGGAGCTAAAGTAGAACGCGAATATGCATCTACCTTAATCCCATACTCTAAATGGCAGAAAAACTAACGGTAATACATATGAATGTCAATGGGTCGGACAGAAAAGGTTCCATCTATGGTAATATTATTCGACAGAGTGACCCTGACATAATACTTATTTCTAAACATGGACTGTCCGCTCCAAAACATAAAAAAAAATTCAATACAATGTCATTAGCAAAAATCACAGTCAGGAACGGTATGACGGTTGCGCAATAGCCGTCAAAAAGGGACTAAAATACAGGACTCTGGAAGTCTTAGATGAATCCTACCTTGTCATTAAAGTGGGTACTGCCCTAGGGGGACTGATGGTTGCCACGGGGTACCAGCCACCAAACGCTGCTATTTGCCCATGTACAACCTCTTGCAGATGTTTAGCCCTGAGAGAAATGTTCTCTTCGTCGTAGATTTAAACACAAGATGTGCAGCGACAGGTTATACCTCCTTCAACAATGCAGGTAGAAACATCGAAATACTACTCGACAGACAATACATGACAAGGATCGGACCCGAATTCCCGACGTACATATCTGGGAGAGCAGCCACAAAACTCGATATAGTCTTATCTAGTATCCGGTTTCCTCACAATCACTACATTGAACCGGCCAGGGCCCATCATTCCTCGCGACCACCAGGCTATCAGAATTACAGTAGGAGTAAATCCCATTTAAATTAAAATCCCAGAACACAAAAGCTACAAGCAAGCAAACTAAGAAAATTATAGAAATTATCTCTTAAATAACATCCAACCCCTTGTATGATGCAAACCTAGAAGAAATAGATGAGGAGCTGGATAAATTTACAGATTACCTAATCAAAGTCGATCAAAATAGCATTCCCCGTTTTAATTATAAAACCTCCCCAGCTCTTCCCTGGACCCCTCCGATGAGACCCCTAGCCCAAAAATATAGGGACCTGTCCAATGTAGTCGCGCTGATAGGTGCCAACCACAATGCCTACAGAAGACTAAGACAAATTAAGAACGAACTCCAGACACTAATTACGGACCAGCAAATACTAATATGGGACAGACTAATAGACGGACGCGACATAGAAAAAGACTCACACACGTTCTGGCAGAAGGTTAATCGTTTTAAAGGAAAACCTCCACATACAAAATTCACAATTAAACACACTGGCTAAACAATTACTGAGACAGAAGAAATTGAAGAAAACTTTAGAATTTTCTAGTCTTCAATCTTCAAACTTACCCCGGAAGAAAATGACGACAATTACCACCTCGAATTCGAAGCAGAAGTAATACAACAGTTAAACACACAAATACACAAAATCTCTCCTCACCATTGTGTGTCGCAGGAAAGATTGATGGAGGGTTATGGCAATAAAATAACTGCCCTAGAACTCACCGTTACTCTAAAATCCTTTCGTCAAAGAGCTCCGTGTATTACGGGTCTGACCCGCAAGAATTTCATCCAGGCCCTGCCTAACGTTTGGAGTGGCCTTTTCAACATAATGAACGTCCCTCTGAACACGGGCTATTTCCCCGATCAGTGGAAATTGACCAAGATTATTTCATCCCTAAAGCGGGAAAGCCCCCGGACTGCCCTGCCAGCTTTCGATCGATATCTCTCTTAGAATTTGATGGTAACGTCTTCGAGAAGATATTGGCTAATAGAGTCAACTCTTTTCTCGATGAAGCCAACTTGCATAATGAGTAGCAACACGGCTTCAGAAGGAAAAGAGGGACTGACACGGCACTAGCCGTCGTCACCGAAAAGCTTGCAAAGATCAAGGCAGACAAAAGACATGCCAACCTGGTGCTCCGTGATGTCAAAAAAGTTTTTGACAAGGTCTGAAAGAGAGACCTACAATTTAAGATCCTTCAAGTAGGCTTCAACCCCATTCTTGAGAGGATTTTGTGCAACTACATAATTGAGAGAAGAGTATACATACAAATCAGAGAACATAAAGGGCTCGAATTCGAACTCGAAGCAGGGACCCTCAATGAGACTGTCTCAGTCCCCTTTTATACAACATTTATAACCGTGAACTACCGCAACCTCTCTCCGAGGGTACGATATACGTACAGTTCACTGACGATATATCGCAAATTTGCACCGCCGCTTATGTTCACAGGGAATTTATGGCGAGAAATACGGCTAGGGAGATAGCTAACATCAACTCCTACGAGAGGAGATGGAAGATATCAACGAACGCCCCCAAATTCAAAATAATTCCCATTTTTTTGTCGCAAGACCTTCAATGATATACGTGTAGATGGGAAGCGAATCCCTTACTGCACGGAAGGGACGGTTCTGGGGTTCAAAATCACTACCGGGGGCTACACGAGATATATCGAGCGAACAATCGCGAATAGCAGGGGAGAGATTTGAGGGAATTGTTTAGGTTCCGTGACTTAAATCCCTCAAATAAACTCAAGATATTCAATGCGTGCATCCGCTCGAGGCTCCTGTGAACCCCTTTCCCCATCCCGTGCCGCTGAACGCGAGTGCCGAAACCCATATTGCGAAACTACAAAGAATCCAGAACAAAGTAATGTTTATCATCACAAACACCTGGAGAAGAGAACACAAACCAGAGGTAGCTCCATGACTCGGTTGGATTATCTCCGATCAACGTGGCGCTCCACGAGAGAGCTAAGAGGATCTGGCTAGACATTGGCATCCGCCTGGCCCCCGAGTTCTCTCGTACACACCTAGACATCGAGGTCGCTCGACAAATAAGACCTTTTAAAAGTATCAAGGCCCAGACTGACGGCGACGTGACTTCAAAATACACATGGCAGAATCAACAAATCACAACAAACGACAAGTGTAATGCTCAGGCTTCTTTAGAAATTAACCAAAATATTACCATAATCCTTTATATTTAGAATTAATAAACCTAAAAAGTTTAAAAAATTATTCACTCACTAAGACCTTTTCAAAAACCTTTATAAAACCAATAGCGGACAAAAACAACAAAAACACCCGCCCCAAATAATGGCTTGAATGCCTCCAATCCAATCTAATCTAATCCAATCAGATCAAAACAAATCAAAATTTAAAGCTAATTGAATTAACTAGCTTAATTTAATTAGAATAAACTATGAATTTTATAGTTTATAAAAGAAAAACAAAACAAACGAAAAAAACCAAACACAAAAGATAAAAATTCAAAACAACAGAGCTACATTTTCACCAGGGACGTATTTATTCTTCCTCCACACCACCTCTATTCTTTAACCTCACCCAATTTCACACACACACACACACACACATATATATATATATATATATATATATATATATATATATATATATATATATATATATATATATATATATATATATATATATATATATATATATATATATCTAACAGACCGCTCTCATTAGCTTGGTAAAGCAGACGCCCGATACTTTTTCTACGTTTACCCGACGAAGATATATCACCCAATTTCACACACACACACACACACACACACATATATATATATATATATATATATATATATATATATATATATATATATATATATATATATATATATATATATATATATATATATATATATATATATCTAACAGACCGCTCTCATTAGCTTGGCAAAGCAGACGCCCGATACTTTTTCTACGTTTACCCGACGAAGATATATCACATCCTGGAACGCGGAGTAAGGGTACGGTAACTATATTCCGGTACAATTTTTTTTCGACGTTTACCGCTCGGAGGAAACTCTCACCACTAATTTCGGAAGGAAGAACAGAAGAAAGAAAATTCACTTGCTAAAATTCTCACTTTTTCATTCATTTTCATTTTTCATCTATAGTTTTCCTCACTTTTATTCTCACACACTAAAAATCCTCCCGTATAGGGAGGTTCCGAAAAGAGATAAAATAAATTTTTTCACGGTTGCTAGCATCAGATTTATAACTGACTAATTCCCACCCCCCATGCCCCTGGGCACAATGCCATAGCTAATGAACGCTGATGAATCAACCTTATCCCAACTATACAATGCAGTAGCAAATGTATAATTGTGGGGGGTGGGGGGTACAGGAAGAGGGAGATTTGAGGATTAGCCCACTGACAGATACCTGTACTAGAGGAGCCCGCGGACAATGGGCCGGGTTGCAACCTTCGCAGGGAAGTCTAACCACTCCGCCTGTGAGGAGCCCCCAAGACCACTGAGGGACATACAACAGTCTCAGTGGATGGTAAGAAGCAACCGCGGTTGTTAATTCCCTCGAGGCGGCGTAACCCCCGGCACGAGTATTCATATAATAGGTTGGCCTCTTGTAGGGGGTTCGTCGCGGGAAGACAACTCTTCTTCATGATGAGGGATGGTGTTGTTCTGGTCTTGTAATACATGACCAAGTTTATTTTATGCTTAGGGTTGGCTGGGGAAACGTTGCGGTGTATAATGGCTTTGAGAATCTTCTTGTCTTCCTTGTAACCCGTGTTCATTGTTGCAATGGTAGTATATGTCTATTGCCGTGAGGTTTTCTGGTCTGTCCGTCGGAAGGAGGGTAAAGTTTATCTTCCGCTTAACGATTGAGTCGAATACGGTTTGTAAATAGCCATTGCTTACAAGGAGCTTGTTCACTCGCTTAAGCTCAGCATCAATCGTTACCCAATTGGGGAAGGGCGAGAATGCTCTGTTCACGAGGGCGCTAATGACCGATTTCTTATACCTATCGGGGCAGTTTGAGGAACCACTAATGTAAAAACATAAATTTTTAATCTTGATGTATACTTCTGTCAAGAAGCGCTCTTGAGAAGAACGAACGAGAACATCAACGAATGGGAGTGCGAACTGCTCTTCGTTCTCGTGAGTGAAGTTGAGTGATGAGTTTTCTTTGAAGGTCTGCATAAGCGTAGATAGATCTTCTGGGTTCTGCATGTCCAGGAAATGTCGTCAATATATCAGACGTAGATGGGAGGTTTTACGGTGGGGTTATTTTCGAAAATCGCATTTTCTACGGATCCCATGTAGAAATTGGTAAGTAGAACGCCAAATGGGAAACCCATAGCTATACCGTCAATCTGGACGTTCATACACCCGTCGGGTCCATCAAATGGATCCTTTTGGTGCTCGCCCGTAGTAGTTGCCGTAGGGTTGGTTCTTGGATGGGGATGGAACTCCTCAATTTGGGCCTCAATTACCATTACATGACCAAACCCCAACCCCTGTCAAAGAGGGTGGATATTGAACTGCTTCTCGATAGTATTCTCCAGTTAGAACAGGCCGGCAAGATCACCATTAATTGTAATCTTCCTAGCCAACTGGCAGCAGAAACCAACAAGCGCAGAAGACAAACTAGAACCACAGCACTTCGCAACGCGGCCAAAGAACTGTGAGAAAACCCTGATATCACTATCCGTCGGGCAGACAAATCTTCCATCTACGCGATCCTAGACAAGGAGGAATACCTCTCAAAGATAGCTACAATCCTCGGTGACCGAACAAAATTCAAGAAAATATCAAGGAACCCTACAAACGACCTCAAATTAAAACTAAACAAGCTTATCCTGCAGCATAATACCATCTCGCACCTAAAGATACCACTCATCGACGGTGATTACAAGCTTGGATACGCTTATGGAAACATTAAAACCCATAAGACAGGAAACCCCATCCGCACGTTCAGTCGTTGAGGGGAGGCCCAGTTTCCTCTCAGCGTAGGATCATTGGACCACTACCAAAGAAAATCAAATGAAATGGAGGAGGCAAAAAAGTTAAAAAGTACACAAGTCTGTGTGCACGAAGCCATCCCGAGTACAAGGGAGAAGCAGTATCAACCTTGCTCGTTCTGGTAGCGGGAGGGGTAACGAGCGCGAAGATCACCCAGACTAGTACTTTCAACAAGAATGAGAACGAACAGTGTCTGGGACAACCGAACCCTCCCAATAAGGCGCATGCAAGCGCTCCATCAAATGGCGGTGCGTCCCGCGAGTGTGTCCAATTCGAAGATGACAGAAAGCGCCTTTATACAGTCGCGACATTGGGGTTTATGTCCATGGGAACAGTCGCGGCGCAGGGACACGCAACTTTAGTTCCCCTTGGCTGTCTCCCATCTTCTTTTCCTTGCCGTCTTCTTAGCCAGGTGCACCAAAAAGAGTAACGCAATACTCCCGGTGCTATGAAAGCTTTGAGGGTCGAGGCATTGACGCCCTCACAAACACCTTCCTAGGCTCTGCCTCCTGTGAGTCTAATAATTCGGTTGAAGGGAAGCCCTTATTTTATCTGAGGCCGGGTATGAACCTTTTGTGCCACAACATTACTTCGAGAAAGCAAGGTGTGGCTCTCCGCAATTAAGACACTTGCTATACACGATAAGGACTTATCCTGTACGGCCTTGGAGCAACTTACGCAGAATATGGGTAAACAAAAGTTTGCAAGTCTACATTATCAAGTCTTAGGCCCGAGGCAGTGGCAGTATTAGCACTCCTGCTCCAGTTGCATGATTGCCTTAAATCTGTATTGATACCAACCGGGAAGCATAGACTCAAAAAGGCCTGTCATGATCAAACGTGACAAAGAGTGTAAGGGTGGGTCTTGAGGGTCCTACCTGTTTTTTTCATCGCACACTAGACTTTGCCCGCTCCCTGGTTAGACAGCTTTTCAGTGATATCTATTAAAGAGAACTCCATGAGTTCCCTCACATAAACCACTGTTTTCACGAAGTTCTTGATAGACTGCGGCGTTCCGCTCACCGGCCAGCCAATGTGTGTCTAAAGTGCAATAATAATGGCCACCTCAGAAGTGTCCGACGCATTTGCCAGAAGGCTTACGTGCGAGAAACCGGTCACCTTCACCTCTTTACAGGTCAAACTAACTTTTGCTCTAGTCTGGGTGAGCATGTGGGCTTCGGCCAACATGTTTTCATATGTGGGGTGATTAATGAGAAAGCTTTTGATGTCAGCTGACTAAAAAACGCCAGGTAGTCTCTGAATTAGTAGATTCGACGTAATCGAGGCCCCGCTCAGCGTAAGAGCGACTTTGGTCTTTGTCTGTCATCCCCGCCGCAGAGAGCCTCGAGACCGTACATGAAGGTCTTTATCTGATCGCTTCTCTTGCCGAAGCTGCAGCTAATCCGTCCGCTCCAAGATAATCCGCGGAGGGAGAAAACCCTCTAGTCTTTTATTTCTCCTTCTTGTATTTCTTCTTAGGAGAAGAAGGGGGAATGTGCCTGCTTCTCTTCACCCCAGTAAAGGTCCCCAAGGCTAGACGGACCGACCTCAGTATGATCATTCTCCGAAATGGGAAATAACTTAGCTGCCAAGGGGGCACCAGCCGGGAAAGGAGGTCCATCCTCTCTTTGTGAGTCACCTAGGCCCATGTGGTCTGAAGATGAGCTTTCACAGGGGCGGACTCAAGTTTGGTGTCTGGCACCAGGCCAAAGTTCGTTCCCATGGAAGACCTTGCCATCTGGGACAAGCTCACCTCCCGGACCATCTCCACCTCAGGAGGAGCTCCAACTCCCCCATACTCTCAATGTGTCATGTATTCCGACCTTCAACTCAAAGGCCCTTTTCCCTGTCATGAACCTCACTCGGGCAAGCATTCCCACCTGCGTAGAGAAGAGAAGAGGAGCGGACATACCGGTTCCCATTAATGTGACAACCCTCAATTTAATGAGGTGTCTTTGAAATACCTAGCGGACAACGACGCCTCTTACCCCTATAAAGGAGTTAAAGTGATTCAACAGCCCCCACCGTGGGTGCCGAGACCCAAGACTGCACGTCCTTTGCCTCGGACGACTAGTTATCATCGGCAAAGTCGCCAGAAACCTGAAAATAATGCCAGGATTTTGGTTTCCAGTAACCATTGCGGATACCCGTTAGCGCAGACAAAAGAATGGTTCTAAATAACGCAGTCGGCGTGTGGGTGAGGGCGCTGAGATCTATGTTGATAGGCAACGGAGATTACCGCATAGGATTTAACTTATGTCTGTCGTGCAAGACGTATCTTATTGGATCATTATTCCATACCGGGATTTGGAAAAGTTGTGTTACATCAGGTTTTTGTCCTATTTGGAGAAGTTTCCGTGTGTGATAGAAAAAGTTCCGTCAAACAAACTTAAAGTTCTACTTTTCCAGCTTGTATTATCAAAACGTCTTTTCTATTAGGTGCAGGTGTGTCGAGATGGAAGGGGAAATGATCGAGATCTCAGCTTTGCTACGCACAAGCTACAATAAGCCCTACATCGCTAAACGGATCAACGGCAGCGGGATGACCGTCCACAGAGTCGGAGAGAGGCTCAAGAACGGTGAAGACCTCAAAGATCGACTTCGTTTAGGCAGACTTCAATTTTTCAAGCATTTGGCTGTGGGAAAGGACTTCGACAGTGTTCCGAAGATGAAAATGACTGGGAATGCGAAAAGGAGAATCTCGGAGGTCACAGTGTTCAAGTTCTTCAAAGAGGAGGGCGCTAGGAACTTGAGGTGCGTGGAAAGGCCTTTGCTCACTCATCGTGTGCGAGAACAACGTCGTGAGTGCTGGTGTTATTATTTTTTGTTTTTTATTCAACGGCTTGAAGAGTCATGGAAATCGAATTCTCATTTTTTCTTATAAAAAAAATCTTCACGATCGATCCGGTCCTCAACAAAAGGAATGACCACCTAGTAAGCTTCGACTAGAACGTATTCGAAGTCCGCTATGTGTCCAAGCCAAGCACCTTGCCTCCGTCATGATGCTCACGTTGTGGCTTCGAATGGTGGCGAGATGCTGCGTGTGTGGTTTGCGGTCGGTTACAGGCTCACGGCGACAGATTACAGGGACATTTTGGTCACAAAAGTCCTGTCCTGGATGAGAAAGATTACGAAGAAGTCGAACTAAATCTTTCAAGAGGACGGTGCCCCGGCCCACACAGCCAAAACCGTGCAAGAGTGGTTGGGGTCGAACAGGAACTTCTGGTCGAAGGAACTTTAGCCGCCACTGTCTCCCGACCTCAATCCCATGGAATGCAATGTGTAGGTGCATGTCGAGAGTTAGTTCTGCAAGGTCCGCAAGAGCAACATCGACGGGCTGAAGTCATCCGTCAACCGCGTGTGGGTCAGCATGAGGAAGGACTTTGTCCACAGCGTGTGCGAGGCAGAGTTTCACCCCTTCTTGGCAGCACAAAAGGTGGGAACGGGAAGGACTAGCTTGGTATCTGCCAATTTTCCGCTGCAATTAACGGCGACTGGGCAAACCAGGGCCAGTCCCCAAGATTTTTTTAGGAGGGGGGGGGGCATCCGCGAGTACCTACTTGGGCATAAATCGCCGTAAACAACACAGCCTACTACTAGGCCCACTCTCAAAGAATCAGGCCACCCGGCGACTAGTTGTGAGCCCGGGTCAAAGCCAGAGGGAGCAGTTCTATCAATTCGAAACAAATGGGAGAAGAGAAGTAATACAGAAGTGAAGAAAGTTGGTGTTTGTCGAAGGCGAAAAGAAGGCTAAGCTGGGGCCGGATTATTTACAACATCCGAGCAATTCCTGGTTATGTACCGCCACCTCAGAAGAGGTGCGGCGGATCTTTACTTTAGAAGAGTTCGATTCATTTATAGGTCGCCAGTTATAGGTTTGGCGTAAGTAGGCCTTGTTTTGACTGCAAGGCGATCATATAAGGGTTTGGTAAAGTGGCTTGCTTACAGGTTTCTTGACGTAAGTAAAGGTTTGTAAGTAAAGGGCTCATTTGTGTAAGGAATTAAACACTTGTATTTTCATACCACTTTGAAATGTTTACACTCACGGTAAAGATTTAATTTGCGCCACACAATATTCTAAATCCGGTTATAATGGCAAGAGCGAGAATAATGGAGATTCGCAGAGCGGTGAATTAAGAGTCTATAATGTTAGTCTAATTATAATAATCTATAATAATAATAATAATAATGATAATAATCCTAATAATGATAATAATAATGAACTTTGAATGAAATGTTCTCTTATTTATACCCGGAATCATTTTGGAGGCGATTCGCAGCTCCGACTTCCTTTGGTCGTTGAGGCGGTGATTAGCTACCTACCAGCCCAGCGGAGTCTGTGATTGGATGAAATTCTCCACTTTGTATCTTAATTTGGGGTTCTCTCCCCTGTGAGTTTATCACAGAGACTCCGTTTGCTTAAAGCTAAGATGGCCTTTATCAAATTTTACATTAAGACGATACATCTCTTGTCGCCGGTTTTGACCCCATTCCAGACAGCTCTAATTACTCTGTTTGCCTATCTGCTTTTATACTCGGGTGTAATAGCTTTAATGGTAGTCGGGTCTCCTTCCAGATATTCTAATCAGATTTCGCTGGTTCACAAACTGTCTCCCAACGACCTTCTTTTATTTCTCCTACCATTTGATCTTTGACACTTCGACCTTGCAAATGTGTGTTTGTCCTTTTCTCTCTCTCTCTCTCTCTCTCTCTCTCTCACTCTCTCTCCCACCCTCTCTCTCTCTCTCCTCTCTCTCTCTCTCTCTCTCTCTCTCTCTCTCTCTCTCTCTCTCTCTCTCTTAAAGAAAGTAGAGGGAGAGGTGACGCCCCCTTGTCGTGGGAAGAGAGCTTGTGTGTACCTTTAACTTTTTGAGCTGTGTCGACGGGGGTACCTGGTGCGTTAAAGTATACCGGCTCGACATGCCAAAAGGACAAGTGGTGCGTAGATTTTCCGGAGGGGTGTTTCTCAAAATGCCACCCTGGAAGTATCTGCACGGACTGCGTCCTAAGGGCAGAACTTCAGGAGCTTAAGGAACTTTTTGAATCTTCTGAGGAAAAAACACGACGTCTGGAAGAAAAGGTGAAAATCTTCGAGTCTGAGCATGTGACTCAAATCCGTCATCTCGAAGCCATCCTTGCAGAGATTAAACCCACTAAGGTAGAGCAACAGCAATAAGAAACTCCCAACGACGCGGATGGCTCCTCTATTGGGCCCTCATGCACCGCGTCGATAGAAATAGGCAAACCATCTGACATCCCAGAGCCAGCAGCTGCTGGAGTTACTCAGGGCGTCAAAAAGAAGAAAAGGATGAGTAAGAAAGGAAAAACAGTAGATAAAACAGAAGAGAAAGTAGAAACCGAAGAAAAAACCAAAAAGAAAAAGAAGAAGAAAAAACAAAAAAAGTGGGGAAGAAAGAGGAATCGAAAGAGCCCATACTGAAAGGGAAGCCTCTGTCCTCTGAATCCAAATGCTCGAGGGTCATCGTGATCGGTGACTTCCAAGCGCGGGATCTACAACCCTTGCTAGCGGCCCGCCTTCGCCCCAGTGTGAAGGTAAGCTGCCTTCCAGGAAAGGGAAACGGAGCAAAAAGGGTGGAGGCCGAGAAATCTCAGATATCTGAGAACTCAGTAGTTGCCCTCATGGCAAGTGGCAACGATCTCTACCTACAAGGAGGCAAAGTAGGCGCCAGCAAGAAGATCCTGACCATGGTTATGGGAGGAGTTGACGACTGTGGGCTAAAAACCCGCAGACGTGTCATGGTCGGGATACTCCCAAGACGAGGTCCATCCCGCAATGCTCCATAAACCAACGCCTGGGAGATCTTTGTACGGCGGAAGGAGTCTTTTTTGTAGACCCCTACCGCACCTTTTACGGGAGAAATGACCTGTACAAAAGGGACGGAGTGAATCTTTCCTTTAAAGGGAAAGCTGCACTCGCGAACATGATCCAGGATGTTGTGGAGCGGACCCAAAGAAGTGTCAGACTCCGAGTAAAGGAGGACGTACGCCAGTACACCCGTGTTACTCCAGGAACGACCTTTTCTGAAGTCACAAAGAGGGGAGTGACCCCGCCACAGAGAAAGAGAGCAGGAAACGGAAGAGCGTAAGAGTCCTACAGTCGGGGACTCCCTCAAAGTTCTTCTGTTTAATGCGAGGTCTATCAGAAACAAGTTTCTAGAACTTCGTGGCCTCGTAGCAACAGAAGAACCGGAGATGGTGGCCATAACGCAGTCGTGGATAAAAACCTCAAGCCGAGATTTTGAAGGTGAATTCACTATTCCCGGTTACCAGTTCTTCCTGAAAGATAGGCCAGACAGAGAGGGTGGCGTGTGATGTTGTATGTCAAGGATACTCTCAACTCGACGGATTGCAACATCGTATCCGACCATGAACTACTAGATGTTGACCTAGATATAGGTCCTGCCAAATACAGGATCCTGGTGTTTTATAGACCTCCTGCTCAACACGTTGAAAAGGACAGAGATCTGTACCAGCTACTAGGAGAAGTTGTCGAAGACATAGTGTGTATCGTCATGCGTGATTTCAAAACACAAGTTGACTGGGAAACCAGAGAACCCTGTGGCGAGAATGCACTACTCCTGGAGTTCGCGAACAACAGGTTCCTGACTCAATGGGTGAGAGAGCCAACGAGAGGAGACAATATCCTCGACTTGGTTTTCACCTCTGAGGATGACATCGTTGAGGTCCTCTTTGTTGGCGAAGAGGTCGGTGGCAGTGACCACCGACTAATTAGATTTGTAGTAAAAGTCCCGAAGGCAGGGCCTGCAACTAGTAAATCGAGGAAACTCGATTTGAAAAGAGCATACTTTGCAGGTCTTCGTGCTGGACTGACTGACGCGAGGCTAGAAGTGTGCGATGTTGTTGAAGACTCGTGGAACAGTTTCAAAACCACATTCATGAGTCTTCAATCACGTTTCATCCCTCTGAAATGTCCCCGTCAGTCTTCTGTTCAACCAAAGTGGTTTAATCGAGAAATCGGCCAACTGCTTAGGGAGAAGAGAACTGTGCACCGGCAATTGAAGATCTCGGGCGACTCTGACGAATACCGGACGCTAGCCAGGAGAGCGAAGTCCAGCATAAGGGCGGCTAAGCGGTCTGAGGAACTCCGAGTGGCGAGACTCTGTAAAGAGAATCCCAAGGAGCTTTTTGGATATGTGAACAGCCGTAAACCAATCCGTCGAACGATTGGCCCTTTGAGAAATGAGGAGGGGGCATTAAAGCATTCAGATGCAGAAAATGCTAACCTTCTCAACGACTACTTCTCTTCAGTGTTTACTGAAGAGTGTGGTCCCATCCCCCAGCCAATGGATTCCTACTCGAGGGAAAAGCTGGAGGATATGGACTTCACCGAAGGGGAAATAAAAAAGAAGATCTAAAGACCTAAAGACGAATAAGTCAGCTGGCCCGGATGGCTTTCTACCTAAAGTGTCAAAAAAAGTGCGCGATCAAGTGTCACGACACCTGAGCGCAATCTTCAACATGTCAATCCGGACCGAATGCGTTCCTAGAGACTGGCGTGAGGCGCAGGTGACTCCTATCTTCAAGAAAGGAGACCGTAGCCAACCGTCAAACTACCGACCTATCAGTCTGACTTCGATAGTCGGTAAACTCATGGAAAGCATCATGATGGACAAAGTGACGTCGTATTTAGAGTCAAACCTGCTACTGAGGATTTCCCAGCACGGCTTCCGAAGGCAACGGTCATGCCTGACGAACCTTGTGGAATTCTTCCACTTCGTGTTCAGTGAGCACGATCGGGACAAGGCGGTGGATGTGGTGTACTTAGACTTTCAGAAAGCCTTTGATAAGGTACCACACCGCCGCCTTCTCCGGAAAGTATAAGCGCTGGGCATAGACGGAAAAGTAGCCGACTGGATCGAGAACTGGCTAAGTGGCAGACGGCAACGTGTGGTGGTGAATGGACAGGCTTCTGTGAGGGTGTCCGTTACTAGTGGGGTGCCTCAAGGTTCTGTCCTGGGACCACTACTATTCATCATCTACGTCAACGACATGGACGGTGACATGGTTGCCAAGATTTCCAAATCTGCCGACGATACCAAGCTTGGTATGAACGTTGCAAAGGATGGAAATACTGCCTGCCTGCAGGAAGATCTTCGGAAGATTGGGGAGTGGTCGGACACGTGGCAAAATGCCTTTTAAACGTGAACAAATGCAAAGTGATGCATATCGGCCACAGAAACCCTCAATCTCAGGATATATCCTTAAGGACACTGCTCTTGAATCGAGTGACACTGAGAAGGAGTTGGGTGTAACTATCACTAGCGACTTCAAGTTCTCGAAACAGTGCATCGAGGCAGAGAAGAAAGCCCAAAGGATGTTAGGCTACATAAAGCGCCAGTTTGGATACCGTAACAAGGAGATAGCACTTTTTCTGTACAACTCCCTCGTTCGGCCACACCTGGAGTATGCCGTACAATTTTGGAGTCCTTCGTTTCGAAAGGATATCGCAAGGTTGGAACGCGTACAAGCCAGGGCAACCAAGCTGATTCCCTCTATCCGACATAAAAGTTATGAGGATAGACTAAGGAAATTAGATCTGTTTTCGCTGGAAACCCGTAGACTGCGTGGTCAGCTCATCAAAGTTTTCAAAATACTTTGAGGGTTCGACAATGTTGACTACCGGGATATTTTCACACTGAGTGAGAACAGAACGCGCAATCACGGCTTCAAACTTGAACTGAATCGCTATAACCGCAATCTGTGTGGAAATTTTTTCACCTACAGTATCTGCGGTAAGTGGAACACACTTCCAGTTGAAGTTGTCAACAGTGAATCTGTTGACCAGTTCAAGTCAAGACTAGACAAAGTCTTTAAAAGGTGCCGTTTAGGGACGCAAAACAATTGAGCAGCCATGTGCCCATTCGATTGCTAGTCCAAAGGTACCCTCTTTGAATGGACCGTAAGGTCTCCTAGGGTACTTCCTTTTCTTGTTACTCCTTGTTACTCTCTTTGTGTGTGTGTTTAGTCATTGCACACTACACACGCCCCCTCTTAGTCCACAGAATGTGTACGATACAAAAAAAATACATCCTATGAGAGAGTTACTATATATATATATATATATATATATATATATATATATATATATATATATATATATATATATATATATATATATAAGCCATTATGCAATGATAACAATTACCAATGTCACATCTACATATATACAATTTGCAAAATTCAATAATATTTGTACATTGTTTTTTTTGCAAATGAAACCCGTCTCCCTGATCGTGTTTTCACAATTTTTCTCGGGGATTCCTTCGCTTCCGATGAAGCGTTACATGGTACGGATTTGGTGTTCCTTTCTTCTGTCGCCTTTTCTTTCTCATGTGTTTCGCGGCCGAGTTGCTCATAACAGACCTGTGACCTTGGGCGACGCTGGGCGGCGGAAGTCCTGCCCTCGTTGGTTGCGGGCATTTTTTTCGGTTTCAACCTGTCAATGGAGACAATGTCCCTCCTGCCGTTCGGGAACTCTAGTTTGAAGACCTTGGGACCGTGTTCTATCACTGGAAAGAGGCCTGCATAGGGCGCCTCTAAAGGCTTTCGAACGCGATCTATTCTCACCCACACATGTGCCTCGTCTTGCAGAGATTGTGGCATGAAAGGTTTTGGCACCGAGTGAAGATTATCTGATAAACTTTGGATCGGTGGTAACGGATATCTGTCAGGCTTTGTGATGGCATTCAATGCGTGGAACTTCCCAACCATCCCGTATTCTCCGGGTGACTTCTTCGGCACTAAATGTATTGGCGAGGCCCATGGCAATTTCGAGGGACATATGATCCCTTCCTTTGATATAATTCCTCATTTCTGGTCTTTATGACTTTAATTTTTCCTGCAGACAAAGGTTTTGGTCGTGCAAACGTCGGCGGGGCACTGCCAGTGTCAATGGTGTGTTCTACTGACTGTGGCAGGGATGGAGATGGCTGAGCGGAGGCGGGCCCATAGAGAGCCCCAAACTTTTTCACGATCGGAAAAACAAGTGACTTGCTGCCGCACCCAATGACGTGCCCAGAATAATGCAAATGAAATTTCCAGCGACAATCATGGTCTTCATTGTCGTCAGAATTAAAGGTGACATCATGTTACCCCACTTCTTCCCTGAGGGCCTTAAGCTAAACACCAACGGCTACATCCGCGCTGTGAGCTAAGTGGTGAAGCCCTGGGTCTACCGCTCAGCAGCAGGAAGGCTTTACGTGTGGCAGCAAGACTCTGCGTCCTATCACACCAGCCGGAAGAGCAAAGCCTGGCTGTCGGAGAATTTCTTTGATCACACAGCACCTGACATTTGACCTCCCAACTTGCCTGACTGCAGCCCTCCACCTCCCTCTACTTATTTTTATAGAATGCAGTGGAACGAGAGACAAATAAATCCAACTGCAACACGACGGATTGAGCTAAGCGTCAGGTTTGCCAGGGCCTTCAGGGACTTAAAACGAGAGATAGTGACGAAGGCCTGTGGCCGGTTCCGAGGTCGCCTGAAAGCTGTCAATGAGTTCATTGAGTGAGTTCGACAGAAAATATCATAATGACAAACTAACCCAAATTTGACGAATATATCCCCCAAATAAAAACACTTTTATTTTTTCCTTACATAGTCATCATGCAAAACGTCTATTGCGTCTAAAATTTCAGCTGTCGAGCTTTTGATAAATTGTAATCAAATAAATTTCGTCGTGGTATATAGACAACACGGGAAAATAAAAGATACACAAACATAATATATAAAACGAAAAGCAATTAGTCGAGAGTATATGTACACGATGGCGAAACATTTGGTAACAGTGATCACAATGTAATTCGATTCAATCTAAATATTTCTATAAATGTTCACGAGATCTCCAAACTCAGCTCGAACTTTATATCTTGTAATTTTGATCTTTTTCGGTCCCGCTTAAAATTTTTAATTTGGAATGAAATTTTAAACGTTGAAAACACGCAAAAAATGTATAATGATTTCATTAATTCATGATAGCGCTTTGTGTATGAGGAAAACACAGCCTTCACCGGAATTCGAACTACCGATCTTACACGTTCGAAGTGTGGGCGTTAACCACTTAGCAACGATGGACTAAAATGAAACGCAACTTAAACTCTATTATAAACTCCAAGTAAAGACATGACAACAAATTAATGGACAGATATCTTTTACGCGTCTCCCCATCCACAATCGAAGAGTGCAGGTAACATTTAATTCGAAAGTATTTAATGTAACACTAATGCTCTCGAATGAGTTCTCTTAGGCATGATCGCGCCTCGTGAAGGATGAAAAATCAACATACATCGGAATTCAAACCAGCGGTCTCACGTGTACGAAGTAAGGGAGGATGGGGTAACCATTAAGCCACGATGGACTAAAAGGAAACGCAACCTGAACTCTGTTAACAGTTTTGAGGAAAGACATGCCAAATAAATAGTCGAAAGCCATTAATACCTTTCCCCATCCACACTCGGATATTTCAGGTAACATTTAATTCGGAAGTATCCAGTGTGGATAAAGAGACATGAAAAATATCTCGGGCCATTAATTTGGTATAAATTTGCTCAGAAATCTTAATAGAGTTCACGTTGCATTTCCTTTTAGTCCATCGTGGCCTACCGATTAACGCCCGCCCTTCACACGCGTGAAGTCGGTGATTGGAATCCTAGTGGAAGATGAGTTTCATAATGCATGATGAATCCCATTGTCCATTTTCATTATCAATAACTAAATATTGTGATATAAACCTAGAGGTTCTAATTGACCAAACCTGGTGCCGTGAATAAATAGTAAAATTAAAAGTGTAAAAGAGAATGTAACCAATTGTATAAAATTTTGAAAACCAGCAACATTTTAGAAAATAGGTACCTTTATTATCGTCACTTCGTCAAACTCAAAATGAGAGCAGGCAAAAAGAATTATGAATAAGAACTTTTTTGTCAAAACATCAACCGTTCCTAAGAACAGCAATAAAAAAAAAATTAAAGACTCATGGTTGCTCGTCACCTGTTTATAGGGGTGAGTTTATAGGTTACAAGTTTATGGTGGTATGCCAATTGGTTACTTGTTTACGGAAGGGGATCACCACCTTTGGGGTGACGCCAGACACCCACCAGTGTGAGTCTCGGGCGAAGGCGGTTAAGATTTTACCGTCGAGTTTGGTCCGATTCCAAATGTTCTTAACGGATAATTCGCTCGTAGGCTGGGTTCGAAAGGTAATTTGTTTATCGCTTAGTAGAAGGAGGGTCTCGGAAGAAAAATGGCGTGTTTTGTATGTATAAATCTCGGCTTAGGACTACCTCAGTTCGGGCAAGCAAAATTGTCGAGTCTTGGCTATCAGTGTCAAGTTTTAGTGTTTCGTGCAAGTCTCCTTTTGCGTCAGATTGTTGGGGCTACGGACTGATGGATCGAGGACGAATAACGGACTCATGATGCGAATAATAATGATGCTACTAATGTGCATGGCAGAAATGAGAATCAAGAATCATGAAGTGTTTATCTCCGTTTTATTCATACCAACGTCAATTAAAGGGGCCGTAACTTTTCTTCCTTTAATCTGAACGCGAGACAGAGCCTATCGGGTCAAAGTGTGTTCGTGCGTTCTTTGTTAAGACTGATGGGCGGAGTCAAAGGTTGTGTGCGTGTTTAGTGTGGACACGTGTGATTTTAGAGTGAATTTGCATTTGGTTGCTTGATCGTGGCTTTATCAAACCGGCATTCATAGCAAAGTTGATTCCGCCATTTCACAGGCTCACGTAAAATCTGGCTGGTCAGATCACATTCCGTCCTAGATTTGCCCAGCTGCCTGTGTGATCTTTTTAGACCTTTCCGCTCACATCTGTTTTCTCGTGTATGTATGTTTGTACATTCGCGTAGGAATCCCAACGATTTCGCTGGCATCCTTACAATATTCTGTTTTTCTCTTAATACATATTAAATTGCGGTTTATCATTATTTACAAGTGTTTTGCTTTATTTTACACTAGTCCATTGCTAGTACATGAGATATTATTTCAGTGTTCAATATGTGCGCCCAAATTCAAGATTTTATAGGGCCAACATGGTGCTCATTTGTGAGGTTCCTTGTTGGGTCTACTCCACATTCAAATTTAGGCACCACAGACTACTGCTGGACATTCTTGTCCCTCACCCTTACTTCCGTTGTGCTAAACTCTTGGAGTCTAGTGTTAGAGATAGGATCAAGGTGAATCTTAAGATAAATAAATTACTCAATAAATGATGTACAACAAATGGCATACATAAGAACCCTGCAGAGCGAATAAATGACAGAAAATAAATGGCGTACATCTATTTATATGACATTGATGCTTAATCTTGTTGCTAATTTTGAACATAAAATGTGTCAGGTGCAAGGAAAGAGATTGATTTTGTGCCTTATTACAGAAAATAATTAATTTAACTATATTAATTATGTATATATGCAAAAATATAAAAAATAAACTTTATTTTAATGTAATGAATTTATTCGCTTCACTTTAGGCATCATTGACGCATCAAGTAAAATAAATGGTTCTTAAGTTCTGTGATGTTATGCGAAGGGAAAGTCTTGCCAGATGAAAGAGGTAAGTAGGCTTCTAAGTGGATTCCCAAAATGATGAATCAATGAGTGCAGTGAATCATGGCGGCCTTTCGCATAAAATGCAAGCGACCGTTACCACGGAGAGTAGTGAATAGTGTGACGCTCGCAGAAATTCCAAGACGATGAAATTGTTTCGGCGTGGCCTATAGCACATATAAGCATGTCGTTTCTCTTCTAGGGTCGTTTTACACTATGCCTGCCACCAAGATGATGGACGGCATACAAGCTGGCGAAGTTCTAGGAATGGTAGTCATTTCCTAAAATACAGACTACCGCGCTCTTGCCAAGCACCATTGAGGTTGTTTATCAAATGGTAACGTTTCATAAAATTATAATGGAAAAGTGACCACTACCATGGAGGTCATTGATCACCTCTCATCCAAAATCAGGTTTTGCGTGCAGATAGCATAAAGACAGACTGATACAGGAAAATGGCGCGGTTCTCGATAGGTGATGCGTAAACTCATCCTCACTTAGGACACCAATCTCCAACTCTTAAATCAGTTCTGCAAGGACCTGACCTCCTGGGATTCATTTTGTAGCCCCCTTTACCCAGACGTGGTGCTTACTTTTAAAATCCCCATGGAGCAAAGCTGGGCAACCGTGCCACGACGCGGTGGAAGTCCTACTAATCAAAATCGGCTGAATGTGGAATGTACGTAGAAATAAAAGTATACCTCCTTGTGGGGAAAGCAATATAGTGAAGCCAAACAGACGCTAGCTTGGTTACACAGCGTCAACATTTATGTTCCATATGGTCCAATACTTTACCTCCCTCCCTCCCCTTTGCCCCGCTGTCCCAATAATCCTCGAGATCGCTCGCAAAGAAGGATTACCATCAGCAGATTTCGTAGTTCGTAAATATAAACAAAGGAGGGTGGGATAGCCTTTAGAATAAAAATATATGAACAGGCTCACTGTCCCCTCCTATTGTTTAGGTCTATTTTCGCCAAAAAGACGAAATTTCGCTTTTTCCGACGTAAACCAGAAGAGCGAATGGTCACAACGTTGAAAAGTAATGCCCTAGGAGAGAGGTTTAAAGGTGCGTGCTCATCTCCCCTCCCTTCTCCCCAGGGGATAATCGACCTATTTATAGTTCGATCTGGAGAAAATGAAGGGAAGAATCGAGGTAGCAATCGAGAGTAGAAGAGCAGTCCCTGAGTAAAACAGGGAATCAAGAAGTGGAACTAAGCGGAATTTTTCTTCCCGAGGCTGTTCCCGTGGTCACATCGAAGAGTAGACTAGCAGTATCGAGAATCAATCTCATACCAATCTCGTTCAGAGAAACCCCTATCACCATTGAGGATTACCAAGGTGAAGTTCCACTCAAGAAAAGATCACCTCTTGGTCAAGTTTCATCTTCGAGAAGCCCCCAAATATAACTCAGGGATTGGAATAATCGAACATCCATAATCCTCTCGCTTATATCTTCAAGTCAAGAAGCATCGTCACACGCGTCTCACTTACCTGGGATTAGCTCAGAGAGACTGTCAGCTGTTTGTCCGAGTCAGCCTCACGCCTCGAATCATCGTATCAGCAAGGTTCTCATTCAAGGTCATACGACGCCAGACTCCCTCTTAGTTAAAGGTAAAAGGATTCCAACTATTTATGTTCGTTAGTTACCATTCCGTACTAAAGTGAATTTTTACGTCAACCATCGCGTAGTACTCATTGGTAGTATTAATTTTTATTTAGATCCTCTTATATATAAAGTTTTAATATTTCATTTTTTATGAAATTAAAAGTATATTTTTGCCCTAATTGTTAAAATTAATCCTCGAAACGCTGCATATGGCAATAGATATATAATACAACGAATCCTCCCTGGTTAAAGAACCAATCAAAAGTAAAAAAAAAGTATAGCACCATTAGAGAAAAGTGGAACGGAGTTATTCATGTACAGTACAAACGTACATACATACTCGGCCGTATACCATGACCGTCCTATCCAAATATAGCCGTACTGCCAACCTGAAATTATGTATTTACACTGAGCAGATGAAGAGAAACATCAGTTCGATGTAAATCGTCTATCTGACTGCCCGGCTATCATCCCGTGGTGGTGGGATCGTAACACCCTTATATTCTGATAAGGTGGTCAAAGGATACACACCCAAGATGGTCACATAAAGCCAAAAATAAGCTGTAGGATATAAACCTGTGCATCTCCTCCCTGTTAGACCGGAATTCCACGTTAATTTCGTTATAGGGAAATGCCCTACAGACTAACTCTAAAGAACCGCGAGAGCCCTCTACGAGATAACCATTTCGGAAAGACCGTAGTCTTTCCAGGGGTAGAAATCTATAGGCTCCTAGCCTCAGAAAGCGCCGGAGAACGTTTGGCTCGTCGTGCGAGTCTTTCCCTCCACCTGCCTCGACTCCTCTGTCTTGTGGGGCGGCTTTCGTGGCGAGAGTTCCTCGTCTTTTGGGAGGTGTCGAGTTTTCTAAAGATAAATAGCTAAGAGAGAGCGAAAAATAAGCTCCTTCGGGAAGTTTGCCTCACATAAATCCGAAGACTCAATGTAGGCGCGCTGCCGCTTCGCATTACGGGAAGGATTTGCGTAGAGGTGTGGGGCCTTTGTTTTAGCCGGGGAGAGGGCGTGAGCCCGTGAAGCCACTAGCTTTACTAGGGGTCTGACGAAGAGAGTAGTGGATATTTTTCGATAGCCCTACTTGTTTCCTCATTACACGTTCCACCTTGACCGCTGCTTTAGCGAACAGCTGTCTGGTGATATCTTCCATGAGTTCCCTAGCATATGCTACTCCTTTCACAAAATTCATGATAAAGTGCGGTGTTACCTGAACTAGTAAGCATCAAGTGTCCGAAGGGTACTTATAATTGCCACCTGGGCAGGGTCAGCCACATCTCGCTAAAAGTGTCTCGTCCTAGAAACGGTGACCTTCGGTTCTATACTACTTATGCTAACTAAAACTTATATTTGATGGAACGTGTGACCTTTGGATACTATGCTGACATCAGTTGACCGGATGACAAAGAAACGTTTGAAGCCAGCAGGCTTAATTACACCGGGTAGTTTCTGTGACGAGAGGCTCCTAGGCTGGTCCGGGACAGGATGTGCCATCCTTAGCCGCGTGCCAAAACGACAGGATGCTCGTCTGTCCCCGCAATTTCCTTGTAAGGAGTTGAACAGCTATTCTTCTTACATTTTATTTGGGGGGATAGGACGGTGGGTAGTGAATTTTCTTCTCTATTCCTTCGGAAGGCCAGGCGAGACAGGCTCAACATCAGTCTGTCCCGGGGCTCCCAGCCGAGAAGATAGGTCCTTCCTCACCTCTTTAGTTCATGGGGACTCGTGATGCTTAGGAGATCCGAATCTTGCTCATTGGCGTAGTTAGACTCATGATTACGAATCTAGGATAGATAAAGTGACTGGGCAAGGTCCAAGGGACTTTGTCTTCCCATATCCTTCTAAGGGGGGTCGCCAGGTCCACCTGCCGCCATCTGGTATGCACCCCTGGCGGTGCTACCTTTGCCTCACCTTGTATTTGGCGTGCCCCAGACAAAATAAAGGTGGGTGAAATCCGCCGCTTGTAGTCATCCTGAGACTACACTGCACAAGTGGGTAAGGGGGAACCACCGAATCCGTAGCCATAGGAGAGGGGAAACCCTCTCTCTCCCTGTTAAGAGATAAGTCAGCAACTATGTAATTGTATTTTAGTATTCTGCAGAAAGTTGGCGGCGTGGAGAGTTGTGCAGTCTTTGCCTATAAAAATGCATAGCTTTGGTTTCTTACCGAGAGGCAGAAAGAAGCCTTTGGAAAACGCATGTTGGGATACAATGTCGCCCGCAACTGTAGGCAAGTAGCAGTCGATAAAATGCAAAATGATACTCAGAAAAAAAGCCAATTGTCAGCGAAGAGGGCAACCGAAACTCCCATTGGTTGAGGCAGCATGGCCAGTATGTTTATGTACATCGGATTTTGTTTATCCCCTTCCAGACCTTTGGAGATTAATCCAGGAAGATATCGATGGGTCTGTCGAAATACCCGGGGTCAGGGGGTCCACCTGACACGGGCTGCTTTGAAAGGTTGTGGGGTATGGTTGGATTCCTTAGACCCTCAGCTATCACATCCAGGTTCGCAACCCCACCAATCGGCTGCTCGATCTGTACAATCCAAGATGGTGTATAAGATGGCCACCATTTGCATTTTTACTCATTTTCATTAATATTATAGCGTACGAGCGGCTTAAAAGCTTCGTTTAAATGAGTCGTTTTTTTGAGACTCAGGATGGCTGAGTGGATTCGACGCTGGCTAACAGTGGTCCAGCAACGCGGGAAGCTGTTCGCAACTCGCCTACGCTATTATTTTTTTTTCTTTGCCCATTTCCTACTTCCCTCTATCTACAATATCTATCACATATCTATGAATAATACCTTGATTATGTTTGGGGGGAGGGAGGGGGGCAAGTAATCTGTTTATAATGTTCTGGATGTGCTAGAATGGTAATTTGTACATACAAAATGAATAAGAGCATTTTAGTAATTAGTTTTATCTTATTTGATAGCCGTTTGACATCACATACAATGAACAGAATATATACAATAATCGTAAACAAACAAAGTAATTATTGAAGAGCACGCACTATACAAAGCAATTTCTAAAAGTAGTCAATCCTTAATACTTATTTAAATATCAATACTGAACCATTATAAACATCAATTAAAACTTAATGTTACCTTTAAGTTTTGTAGTATTCCTACCAGTCATTTAACAGTCTTGGGTTAACATCATATTAAATTTTATTTGCTCCACTTAATTCTTTAAAAAAATAAGGAATTAATGAAAAGGAATTATTATAATAAGAAAATATTATATGGAGTGATAACAAATCTTTCCTAAATATCCAGAAATTGATTGTCTCACAAGATCACTCTTATAGAATGTTTTTTTTCTTACATATACAACACAAATAATGGAAAAAGCTTCTGGTATGTGACAGCATACCGGCAAACTACTATTCAGCCATCTGATTCTGAATTCCTCATAATGTTCAACTTATTTGGCCCTTGAACATATATCTGGTTATGTAGAGGCCTAACTATTGAATGAATACTTTAGCCTAAGATAACAAATGCAATAGTCAGTACGTACATAAATTTTGTTGGTTTGGTTTTGACTGATTGTACCGTAACGATAACGTGGATTTGAACTTTCCTAGCTATCATGTGAATGTAATTATTCGAGTTAACAAAAATAGGATATATTATAATCTTACAATAATCTATAATTTGAAGTTATTATTATACAAAATTGAATTGAATAACATAAAAGATATTTAAGGGATACAAATTGAATGTTATACAGAGAATATTAAAGAATACATAGATGATTTAAGATGAAATGGAATACAAGTTATGCGTTTGGAAGTTAATATTTGAAAGCACGTGACGAGAATTGTGTATTCACAGGTGTATATAAATATGTAATTGTAATTATGTAAGTACATGACTAATGATGGAATGTAAATTAGGGGCTGTAAATGAGAGAAGGAATAGGAATTATGACCTACTCGCCTGTGTGGATTGCTTGCAGAGAATAAGTGGAAGAGGAATTTTGACTGACCTTTCTTTGAAGCGACGCTGCACACGAATGAACCGTAGACAGCAATTAAAGGCAGATGGCAAAAGGCGTGTGTTTGTATGTGTGTTCGTGTAAGGGAAAATCTTTAATAAAAGGGATTTTGTCGTATTGGTGGTTATGTTACGTCGAAATAATTTATTCTCGTCACAGAGTAATTGATTGATTGATTATATTTGATGCTAGTTTTAAATATATATATATATATATGAACATAATTTCTCCTGGATTATTATTTATAGGAAAGCCCAAGAAGGTATTGCTATAACACCCCCCTCTCCGTAAGAAACGGGGGGAAAGGCACAGGACTGTCTGCAACAAGTCATGTGGCCTCCATGGTTCAGTCATAGGAACTGGTACAAGCATTCTTTCTTTGAGAGCCCAACCATAGTCTTCAATATTTGGATAGTTAGGCTTAGCTACATGTGTTGTTTCGTCGATGATAGTAGCATATATCGCGCTCTTCTGATGCAACATGAAGACATTTTAAGTAGGCGGCAACAATTTCACCAAAGTTGGCTTGTTCGTGAGGAATTTGTTAGCTTTGGCATCTGGCAATGACATCCTTGGGATGGCATTACTTTTTGCATAAGTCGTAATCATAAGATCTCGAGCTTGGTTGATTAAGTCATCCGTAATATTAAACTGTTCATTTTCACCAAATGATTCAAGCGCACTGGTGTTGACTATGGTCGACGCAGTGAACCATCCTTTTTTGCTAGTTAAGTAAGGTTGGCTTGTAGTATCCCTTCCACTACACCTATGTAGAAATGGCAGCAATTCGCATTGTGATGGCTGAAAGGATTTTGTAATTCCATGAATTGGCAAATAATGCAATGGTCCAGTTCTGACCTAGAGTTCTTCAATCTCCGTTATCAGTGTTGATGCATAATAATAGATGCATATTTCACATCCAATCAATATTAACCAAGATACGAAGATTTCAAGGAAAGGCGGCCATCTTGGACGCCATCTTGAATAGCCGGAATTGAGCAGCCGGTTCACAAGGTTGTGAACCTGGAGGTGTACGTAGTGTTTTAGTGGGATAGAACCCTTGTACTCTCGTGGTTGCGCTTCTCCTTTTTAGAGTGATCCAGATGACATTACTTCCCATACTGGCAGCCAACCCTCACCTGTGCTCCAAGAAGCTGGCATGATATGACCAGCGGCCAAACCCCGGCAAACTGCTCAACCAGCAGGCTAAACCAGGTGAGGGTAGCTGTAAGGAGTTCTTTTCCTTAGCGAGAATAACCCCACCCACCCGACATGTGTGTTACCCTTGATTGGGATAGGGCTGCGGGGGCAAAACCCCGAATGAAAAAAGCTGTGAGTAGGGTCCCACATTGGGTGGATTTCGACAAACAGGATGTCCGGCAGACCTCTGCAACCTCTCACAGTCAATGGTTGTCCTGATTAACTCTTGCCAGCATCAATTCTGTGTGAGGCTAAGCTGTGGGGATAGGCCCAGCGCAAGCCCCTCACCACATTAATCCACTCATCTTTTCTCATCTCTTTCTTTTATTCATCTCTTTCACTCAATCATCCCCTTCACACACTCATCTCTTCATTAACCCTTTATCATCAAAAGTCCCTCAGTGACAGTATAAGGTGTAAGTGGCAGGCCATGGATGTGGCTGGAAGCTGCGAGCTTGATTTCTGCACGTGGGCGGTGTTAAGGTGATCGACGTTGGCTGAGTGGTGAAAAGGGCTGGCTCAAATTTCGTGTGCTCTCAACATGTCTGAGCAGCCGGAAACGGAAGCCTCACTGTCCACCCAGGAATGGGAAGGACCGTTACCAAGACTCGGTTTTAAAAAAAGGCAGCCTTACAACAACATGAGCAGAAGACTGCGTCTGCGAAGGCATCCCTGACTGTGGTCGTAAACTTAAGAAAAGGAAAATACAACTTAGAGTTGCTGAGTGGAGTATCAGAACCAGACTTCGATGCAGAACTCGATGCATGAACTAAACAGATACAATGTTGACATTGTGGCACTGAGTGAAACGAGATTACCAGGTGAAGATAGTTTAACAGGGTTTGGTGAGGGATATATAGTCTACTGGAAAGGCTATGATGAATACGAACGGAAAATCCATGGAGTTGGCTTTGCCATACGTAACAAATTACTCGCTAAAATAACTGAATCGCCAGTAGGCATATCCCCAAGACTGATGACATGGCGTATACCTCTTGCCTAGCACCGCTTCACCACCTTAATTAGTGCATATGCTCCGATACTAGACTCGTGAAAAACAAATGGACGCATTTTATGAATCGATACATTCAGCACTATTCGCAGTACCCAAAGAAGACAAAATCCTATTGCTTGGGGATTTCACTGCAACAGTAGGAAAAAAAGCCCATCTCTGGCCACAGGTCATTGGCAAACATGGAATGGGGAAAATGAACAGTGACGGTCTCAGACTGCTAACACTCTGTTCAGAACATAATCTTGTAATCACTAATACTACATTTCAACTTCCGAACAAATATAAAACTACTTGGACTCACCCAAGTTACAAGCATGGGCATATGATTGATTCTATAATAACCAGGCAGAGGGACCAACTGGACATTTTCCTCACACGAGCAATAAGAGGTGCAGAGTGCTCAACAGATCATACTATGTTACTCTGCAAGCTAAATCTTATAATACGCACCCCAGCTCAGCACACATGCTCCTCAAAAAAGCTAAAACACCAACAGCTTGAAAGATCAAGTAAAACGAAATGTTTACAGAAATTCATTATGTATATGTAAATTTGATGCAAGCCCCCCCCCCCCTCCCCCACACACACACACCTGTGACTGGTTTGACAAAAATGTGAAAGATATTCAAATATTGTTCACGTAGAACAACATGGCCCATGATGCCTGGCTCTCAAACCCAAGTTCCGCACATCTGAAACTAACTTTTGATAATTTAAGAAAGGAAACTCAACTCACGCTTCGTGATATGGAAAATGAATGGTGGACCAACCAGGCAAAGAACCTGCAACACCTTGCTGACAATAACAAACAACATGGATTCTACAACGGCCTGAAAACTATCTATGGGCCTGAAAACACAATTTAGCCTCTGTCAGATCATAAGATGGCAATCTCCTAAAAGACAAAACAGTCATTTTAAATCACTGGGGACAGCACTTCCAAACCCTATTAAATCATAGGAACCTTATAGAGCCAAACCTTTTAGATGCAATTCCCCAGGTACCTCTAGCAATGGAGATGGATGAACTGCCCACTTTTGAAGAAACTCTTAACGCCATAAAATCCTTAAAAAATAATAAATCACCTGGCCCAGATGGCCTTCCCTCTGAACTGTACAAAGAAGGTGGCTATTTCTTGCACTCAAAGATACATGAGTTCATGTCGGTCATCTGGAATATCAAAGAACCTCCTGCTGAATTTCTGAAATCTGACATGGTGTTTGTGTACAAAAAGAATGGTGATCGAGCACTCTGTGAAAATAGCAGAGGAATCTCTCTACTGGTAGTGGCCTCTAAAATTCTGACAAGAATTATGCTTGTCAGATTATGTCGCCATATATCAGAGAGCACCTTGCCAGAAATACAGTGTGGATTTCGTAAGGACAGGAGCACCTGCGACATGATATTCTGTGTTAGAGAACTACGGGAGAAGTACAATGAGCAAAATGCAGACTTCTACATACTCGTAGCTTTTATGGACCTTCAAAAAGCTTTTGATACAGTCAATAGGGAACTACTATGGATCGTTTTAGAAAAGTTTGGCTCCCCTCCAAAATTCCTCTCCATTCTGAAGAAACTACACGATGGCATGGCAGCAACAGTACTTGCCTCAGAAGAAAGATCCGAACCTTTCAGCGTTGAAGATGGTGTCAAGCAAGGATGTCTCATAGCCCCAGTGTTATTCAACATCCTTATATCTGCTATCACTTTACTCAGTCAGAATGCAATTCCTCAGGTGGACAGGGTTGCTATCCAGTACTGACATGATAGCAACGGCAACCTATTTAATTTAGGAAGACTTCAAGCCCGCACGAAAACTGTGACCAATCATATTGTGGAACTTCAGTATGCAGACCACTGTGCGCTGATTGCACACACACCACTTGCACTACAAAGATCCCTCAATGTCATAGTCGGTCTTTACGAAGCAATGAGTCTGAAAACGAATGTCAATAAAACAGAGATACTGTATGAGTGCGGAGATGTATAAGAGAAAAACTTTCTTCCAAAAAGCGAGAATATAAATAGCCCATTAAATTACCAAGTCAAGACGGACTTCGCCGTAGCGTAATGGTAGAGTGTTAGCCTCGGGATTCAAAAGACCCAAGATCGAACCCCAAAGTCCACAATTTTTACAAAGAAAATTCTCGAAGAAAACGGAGACCACAAGGGAAAATCGCTGTCAAGGAAAACGGAAAGAAAACGACTATCAATGGGCTAACTCGTCTCAAGAAATCATCACGTCATCATGAAGCAGAAGAAGTCATCTCGTCATTAGAATTGGAAGGAATCATCACATCGTCGTTAAAAGGAAGATACATCAAGAAAAAAAAGATCAAGAATTAACCCAGGCAACTAAAAGAAGAAAGAATCTCAGCCTACAAGAATACTATGAGTCAGATTACTAGAAGACAATGTTTCGAGGGGCAACTTCAGTCAAGAAATAAATAAATATAAGAAAGAGGCGCCCCACCCCCATAACTGGTGACCCTCAGAAGCCGAACAATCTTCTAATCTTCGTTACAACTGCACCTGCTCTCCTACTAGAGATTAAGAAAAGGTGCTGCAGGCAACTTCAGGAGATTTGGGAAGAGATGCTATTATTACTCATTGATTAAAGAGACTTCACCACGCTCTCTTCATCCCACTGAATCAACTCTACTCACCCTGCAGACTCGGAGGCCGGGGAGGAAGAGCTACTACTCCTCGGTTGAGAAATCCAAGGCTAGTCTCTCCCCAATCTTCAATTTCGCTCCGCGTTCTAGAAAGGGACCTGTGTAGGTGTGCGAAGATGTATAAGAGAGAAAACTTCCTTCCAAAGCGAGAATATAAATAGCCCATTAAATTACCAAGTCAAAACGGACTTCGCCGTAGCGTAATGGTAGAGTGCTAGCCTCGAGATTCAAAAGACCCAAGATCGAACCCCAAAGTCCACAATTTTTACAAAGAAAATTCTCGAAGAAAACGGAGACCACGCAAAACGCTTTAAGGACAACTCAAGAAATCAACTCAAGAGAAAACCGCTGTCAAAGAAATCGGAAAGAAAACGACTATTAAGGGCTAACTCGTCTCAACTCATCTCATCCCATCAAAATCGTCAAGAAGAATCAAGAAGTCATCACCTCATCAGAATTGGAAGGAATCATCACATCGTCGTTAAAAGTAAGATACATCAAGAAAAAGAAGATCAAGAATTAACTCAACCCAAATCAAGGAAGAAAGAATTACGAAGAGTCAATGTTTCAAGGGGCACTTCAGTCAAGAAATAAACAAATATAAATATGGCAGCCCCTATAATACAAATCCTGTCGGATAAGTATAATATAGATGAAGAGGCCTGCAGCAAAATAAATCAAGCCTTTGGAAAACTGCGCGTAAGAGTCTTCCAAAACGATAACCTCACCCTAAAAACGAAGATAGCAGTCTACACCGTTGTATGTATGACTACTCTACTCCTACTCTACTCTATGGTGCTGAAACATGGACTGCTTACAGAAAGCATATATGACAATTGGAAGCATTTCATATAAGAAATATGCAGAAGATTCTCAATCTAACATGGAGGGACAAAATTCCCAATGTAGAAATCCTCCGACGCGCCAGCACAACCTCAATTAAAACCATGCTTGCACAAAAACAATTGCGATGGACTGGACATATAATTCGCATGTGATGACAGACTACCTAGACAAATCCTTTATGGATAACTCCCACTGGGACATCGTAGACAAGCGGGCCAATGAAACGCCATAAAGATCAAGTAAAAGCAACCCTTAAAAAGTGTAATATTAAACCCCTGACTCTGGAAATCAAAGCCAGTGACCGATCAGCATAGATATCAACGTGCATGGAGGGACTGTCGCACCTTGAACAGTCCATTCACAACGAGAGAGAGGTAAGAAGTCAACGGCGCCACCATCCACTAGTCCAGGAGCGAAATAACCCCGGAATAGAGTGTCATTTATGTGGCAGAATGTGTGCATCGCGCATCGGACTACATAGTCATCTTCGCTGGCACAACCGACAGCCACCATATATTCATCTCCATTTACTCGAGTGAAACTTGAGTCGTCTTCGTATTTTAAGGACAGACATAAAAATTGATAGCTGAGGGTCTAAGGAATCCAACCATACCCGAAAACCTTTTGCAGCAGCACGTGTCAGGTAGACTGTAATATTGGGGCCTGGTCTCCCAGGTAAAAGGTCCTCTGACGTAGTATGCTAGATAGCCTTATTTTTTTCGATTCGAATAGATGGTGTAAAATGTCGTCGATACTGGGCACGGACCTAATTATAAGCTTGTACCACTTTTGCGTAATCTCTTCCACCAGGGTACTAAAGACCATCTTCCGCCTGGAAACGACCTATGTACGATTTACTCGGCGCCGCACGGATAAAGTTATGTTAGAAACTCCACCACTGAGTCAACACAATGACAAATACCAAACGAGTCATAGGAGTAGGAAGCTAGCTGAAAGCTACTCCAATCGGCTCGTCGTAAATTTCACTGAGGAATAGAGAGCTGTGGGTCTGGGTTGACAGCTGTCAAAACGATAGGGTAATTATATTATCACTCTCGTTGTATATTATCGGAACCCGAACACTGGATGTCGGAGAAAGAGTTTGAGGAGTATAAAAATAATTTACTGTGGTATTGCATGGCTTGCATAGGTCCCACTAGCTTAAAGAACCAAAAAAAAACTCGGTCCTTTCAGACTTTTCCCAATAGAGAGTTAATACATTATGGAAAAGTGCTCTTTACAGAACACATATCCATTCGAATTCCCTTACATCAAATATTATTTTGGTTCAATGTTTGACATTATAAGATACCATAAAGCTTCAGTGTTAAAATTTTAGGTGTCTTATTCCATCTTACGGTATGGTGGCTACTTCACTACACACCTTCAACTCTGGAGGGTGGTCCACCTTTCCGCATATATGGCACACTTTCTAAACATTCACAAGTGGTAGACACAGGTGATCAATATAGGGTCCCTCCAGGCAATAAAGCTTAAGCTGACAAAGCTTGCCTTCCTTCTGATTGTTTTTCGAACGGCCACCAATTCACATCAAGTGTGCCTGGGCCTCCACTGAGCTTTTCGATTGACCATTGTTTTTGCCGAGGTAAACTAGCCGGCTATACTTCGGGGCTTGCTCTCATTTAGGACATAGGGCTATCAGTCTATCAACGAGAGATTTATATTAAGTGAATTGCGTTCCACTCTCGCTTCGTGCAGGGACACCGCCTCTGGTCCGAACGATGCCCCGTGTGCAATGTTTCAACACCTGGGTGAGCAAGGCATGGCCTTTCTGTTAGATTTGTTCAACATGATCTGGTTAGAGGCTATCCTCCTAGACTCCTGGCGAATCGCTAGTGTGCTCGCTTTTTGCAAACCGAGCAGAGATCACTCTACCCCGGCTGGTTTCCGCCCAATCTCTCTAACCTCCTCCGTGTACAAATTGATGGAGAAATTGGTAAATGTTAACCTAGCCTTTTTCTCTTGGATAGTGGAGGCCACCTGTCTTCCGCAAGTTACACTCAACGTCGGATGCTCTGCTCCGACTGAAAAATGCCGTCTGAGATGCCTTCCTTCTTAGGCAGCACTATGCCACTGAGTTTTTCAATCTGAAGAAGGCCTATGATTCGGTATCATGGAGACTACACACGATGAGGAGAGGAGACGTCTCCAAATCTTTATCTAGTTGTTGTTGCGAGATCATCGATTGCGCGTACGGGTGAGGGGTGGGGGGGCTATCCGGCCAAATGGAGCAGCGAGAGGATGCCCCACAGGAAAATGGCATCAGTGTCTCAGTCTTTGCCCTGAGGATCATTAGTATCACTTTGGTGCTGCCGGAAGATGTCAATGCTACGCTCTACGTTGCAGACCTTTCGATCTCTTATAGTGCAGCACATATACCAACTCTGGAGCGTCGACTCTAACAGGCATTAGACCACATGTCACGCTATGCCGAAACGCTCAGGCTCGGTTTTCCTTGACCTAGGCTAAGGTGATAAGGTACACTTATGCCAACACCCATGACTCCACCCCAACCAGGATTTGTTTCGAAATGGGGTTCGCATTTTCTTTGGTCTTGTTTTTGAGCGACACCTCACGTGGGTCATATTCGAATTTACGATCTTTTGTACCCGTGCCACGGACATTCTTCGTTCCGTAGCCTTCAGCACCTGTGGGGCTGATAGGGCTACTGCCTTAATTGTATGTCGATCCTTTGTTCGTTCGAAGCTCGACTATGGATACGGATTTGAGTTTTATGGATCCGCAGCTGGACGTGTATTGGGAACGGTGAACTCGATTCACCAAACCGTCCTCTGCCAGGCGCCTTCTATGGTTCTCCCATTGAGAGACTATTTGTTGATGATAGGAAGATGCCACTCGCTCTCCGCCGTGTACAGTGAATTATACCCGTGTTCGCGTGAGCCCGGCGCCTCCACCAATCCCCAACGGCTCTCGACGGTGCCTATGCCACCGAGAGACGACAGTCATACTCTAAACCATAGTAAACTCCTTCGAGACCTCTGTGCAGCTATCGTGCCGCTGGCGTCCCTGGTTCTGCCCAGGACGCCAGGCTGGAGGGTATTACTTTTGACTATTTGTCGCATCGCCTCTGCTCCCAAAGCTTTCACAGCCATGGGAATATTGCGTTCGGCCTTTTTGGAAAAAAAAAAAAACTGCATCCATGCCAGTGTATACGGATGGCTCCAAGTCCGAGGACGGGCTCAGTTTACACGCCGTATCCCCCGTTTTAAGTCAGCAGTGCTCTGCGTCTGTCTTAACGGTTGAGCTGGTTGTAATCCACTTTTTGCCGTGCTTGGTTCAGAAACCCGATTGTGATCTATAGCGACTCACAAAGTGCCGTTTGCTCTCGAGGCATTTGAATCTCCGCACCCCCTGGTTCGAGATATCCGTGACGCCACGGTCGTCGCGAGCTGGGGTGATGTTGAAATTATCTTCTGCTGGGTTCTTAAACATGTGGGAATTTGCGGGGAATGAGCGTGCTGAGGGCAGCAAATCGTCCCCTTGGATTAGCCGGCCAGCCCAGCGATTCGCTCTTCCTCACACTGACTAGATGGCAGGAAACGGTAAAGAACATGGGAGCCGTGACCGTTAACCATGGACCAACTTCCCAATGCCACGAAGTCATCAGTTTGCTCTGTCGTTTCCGAGACGCACCGCCATTTGCTGTACCTTATTTCGACGACTGCGTTGTTTCCCAGACTGTTCGGCACATTATTGTTGAATGTCCCAGTCTGAGATCTTCACGCAAGTTACCTATCCTGGTGTGGGGTCACTACCGTTTGTCCATTGTACTTGGTAGGGGTTCATGTACACAGACATAGACTATAAGAATTTTTGGAAGAGGCTAGCCTCTTTCATCTTATTTGACTCTTTGTTGTAGGTCTCCTGTTCTTATGCCGGAGCGTGCAACATTTTTGTTGTCTTCTTGCTTCATAACCTTTGTTTTTATTACGTTTTTAAAAATCTTTTTTAGTATTAGGCTGTAGCCGGATTACGGCGACTTTTGCCCTAGTAGGTAGTCGCCATACGGGTCTTATAATAAAAAAAAATTATTAAAGCTTAGCTTCAGATATTCTCGATAATAACGAAAAAAAGGGTTATGTTGGATGCCGGCATCGCTTGCGCGTCTAATTCTCTTTAGGTCTCTCCACCCAAACAGATTAGAATTTAGGGCAGTAATCAAGTATAGGGCTTGGAATATTTATAAGATCGAAACCTGTTAACGTATTTGACAGATTCACCATTTCTCTCTTTGTTCTATCTTGTTTCGCTCAACTCGATCCATGTTGACCCCTATGATGTAATCTCTAGTTATAGCCATTCCTTTCAAAATTATTCAAATGACTTATGCACCTAATAATGTGGTCTTTAAACTTGTTTTGCAAGTGTCACAAGCGTAACTCTGGAACCATCATGAACGACGTAAAATTCGACCCTGGTGAAATTTGAAAAGTTGGGTGTGGGAAAGAAACTTACCAGAACATTGCTCCCCGAGACCTGGACTAACACTCGTACCAACTGGAGGCGATAACTTATCACAGGATACCAGGAAAACTGTAAATTGAAGGCAGGAACATTCATCAACGAAGTGGGAACGTCGTAGCGCATACATAGCAGGACAACGTCATGGCAGTTGGAACCAAGGCGGCGCTCAGAAGATTCCCGACCCTTGCTCACGCCAGTTCAATCCGCCTTAACCTTGCTCCTACGAACTCCTCACCTACCTTGGCATCGATATCGACCTCCGCAGCTGCGAGAGAAGACTACCAACGCCCTCCAGTACGTCGCCACCCACCCGGTGCCCCGCAAGTGCTGCTGCGTATCGGCCGTCCTCCACCTACCCTTGCTCTGGATCCAACTATGACATGCCCCTTCATCCATCGCAAATGGACACGCTGGAAGCTTCCACACCCTTCTACCCTCCGCATAGCTGTCGACGCCTCTCCTTGGAGCATGGGCATAGTCTGTCTCATCTCAAGTCGAACCCCTCACCCCCCCCCCCCAAGTATACTCAGAGAATGTCACGGCCATCAGAAAAGCCTTCCGTGAAAAGGTATAAGGACGGCCTGCTGGGATTCCTCTCTCCAAGCTCGATAACAAACTTCACAAAGACCTTCCGGAAGAGCTCACGGCATATCACCTACATCAGGAGCTCCCGCAATCCTGCGGATGGCGCTTCGCGGGCCTTTACAGGAAGCTTTAATTAGCCATCGAAGCATCTTCCTCACCCGTCTATATAGGAAGCTGTCCGCACCGTGGAGCGCCATTCGTGGTTTAGTGCTCGTCTCCGACGCATCACCGGCCCCCCTCTGCCAAAGCCAGACTTTCCTGTTGTTTGTAATAAAGGAAGGGTCCTCCTCCCCCAGTGTGTGGGGGGGGGGCATGCACATATTTCTTGTGATGCTTCCGGGTGTGGTAAATAGCGAAAGCTATATTGCCTCCTCAAATCTTCCCCAGGGGCCTAAAAGTCAATAGAGACATTTGGATAGAGATGTGGGAGACTAGCCAAGCCTTGGAAGGACCAAGTAGCCACGGCAAGGCTTTACGTTTTTCGTAAAGCGCACCATTAGTCCCCAAGCTTGTGGCCAAACAGCTCCACCGACTGACACCTCCTAGATTATATCGTGTGGGAAGTTGGAGGATGTCGACAAAGCTGCTCAAAACACCGTTGGTAATAGTCATCAATTGCCAAAGACATTTACTAGGATTTAAAGAAAAAAAGTTTGGCGGCTTCATAATCCAAGTGGATTCTAAATGGAAGCAGGAACAAATGGGGGTAAATTAATTAAAAGATTCCTCTGCCACGAGGAAGCCAAAGCGGGTCAGGAAAAAGAACGATTGGAGAATGGCGAAATGAGGGCATTCTAGTAGAATATGGGCGCTCGATTGGTCCCCACCACAAAAAAGGCAGCAAGGGCTGATTCGAGCATGGGTAAGTCGTATGGCCGATGCAAACGCGGCAAAAGGCCAACTCTAAGGACTGTAGTCTCTGAAGGCTAGAGAGCCAAAAAGAAAGCCTTTTTGATATTATATAATTTAAATGATGAACACCCATCCCATTCATCCTGCCACAGCTAAAAAAAATATACTCTCTCATAGAGGGAAAGAAATCTCGAAAAGGCAATGGAGATATATCCGAGAACACAGAATAGGCTGATCAGCCCTCTCACTACCCAGGGACACATTCTGGACTAGCCAGTTGCAGATTTCTGCAACTAAGGGATGGGAAGCACTAAAAGAATGGCTGAAAGTACAGCGGTAAAAATACAAGCTCCTGCAGCAGCAAAGACAAAGTTAAAATTCTCCTGAGTAGGCGGTGCAGGACCCACGCCTGTCTGGAACAATCGAGGCATATTAGGCAATTGTTGTGTATGCGAGGCCGCATGCTCGAGGAACAGGCTCTTAAGAGAGCAAGGGTCCACGGCCTAGGTATCCAAGTTTCACATGCAAGTACAAATTAAGGAGGGTGGAGCACAACTTGGGATCAGCGGCGAGTGAGGGCAAGGACCCTTAAAGCACCCTGGTTGGATAGATGATCTATCCGGGAGTTCAAGGAGCAGGGTAAGACAGCAAACTATTGAATGCCGCCATTGGTCAGCAGCATAAAGGAATCTGTAAACCTCTGATACAGGGGCCTGCTGCACACGACAGATGTATCGCCTCCAGATCTGGAGTCGATGATAGCGGAAGGGGAGCATCCATCTCAAAGTAAAGTGTTCACGGGAAAAGGTGCGGAAGGCTGCACAGGAAAGACGAAATACGAAGTTAGGTTACGAATGGGGTTCAGCAGTTTAAGGCTGATGGGGAAGCCGAGGAGTAAATTTGGCACCCATACTCCAATTTGGATTCGATGAGGACAGTGTATAGTGGTGTTCGACGATCACTGCACCACAACGTGGATGAAGACTCAAAATGTCTGAGCTCGCAGACAGCCCGTTCTAAGACGGCGTAGGTGTGGTAATCAGGATAGGTTGGTATCATGAGTTACGCCCAAAAACCGAAACTCCATCTCTACACCTTGCAGGAAGATAGGTGGCAGAACAAGAGCCCTTCTACCCAGGTGGGAATACATTGCCTTCGTTTTGCTCGTGGAAAAGTGAAATCCTTTAAGTTGTGCACTTTTCGAAACCCTATCGAGTGCCAGCTGCAGATGACGCGACTCTGATGGAAGGCGAAGCGAGGAACAGTACAGTGCCAACTCATCGACGAAAAGGGTCGCCAATACACCCTCTGGGAGAAGAAATATCATTGATCGCAATTACACAAAATAAAGTTAAAACGCTGCCGAGGAACTCCTCTTAAGGTTGCAGGTCAGAGTAGGTGTCTCTAACCCGCACCATAAAGGATTGAGATGATAAGAAACTGAATAAAAGACGGCAAAAGACCTCCCATAATGAGTCATACCCCAAACGTACATATAGCTGCCTTAAGACGCCGTATCTCAATGTTGTATCGTAGGTTTTCTCAATGTCGAAAAAATATGGCCAAGATTCGGTGCTTTAACGAGAAAGCTTTACGGACCGATGCTTCAAAATGTACTAAAAGGTTAAAGGTACTATTACCACTGCGACAACTGCACTGAAATGGAGACAATAAGCGATTGGTTTCTAGGAACCATTCAGGCGCAACACGCATGCATCTTCTTTAGCAGCTTGCTCAGACAGCTAGTAATAGCTATAGTGATATGTGTCAAACCCATCCATACCCGGTTTGACAAAAGGAAGTACAATCCCAAATGGGCATGACGATGGGTAAGAACCCTTCACCATCGAAAATCTGAGACAATCTGGGGAGCAGAGAGGTCAACACAACTAAAAGAATCTGTCTGGACATGATAAGAGGTAAAATAGCCAGTGTTTAAAACACAGAGTCAGATAATAAAAGAAACTAAAACACTGCCTTCGGCATTACAAGTAATTTCGCCCAATATGCGTGACGGGCCTTAAAATCTCCGAGTAATAAAAACTGAGAGGGCAACTGATCTATAAGTTGTAAAAGATCCGGTCTTAACATTGGTTAAAAATGAAGGGGGTAAATAGTGCACACAGTAAAGAGCCCTGTAAGAAAAACCATAAACGACACCCCACCATGGGCAATAGAATTGAAAATACGAAAACCGACGGATTCCTGCTTAATCTAGGCAAACCGCGAAATTTTTGTCGTGCCTCTTACTGTAAAATTCCTACCCCTACATTAAATGGGAGTTTGGCATGTGACAATACCAATGTAGATAAGCTTGGAGGTATTAGAAGTCTGTTTGTAACATCTACTCTCGAGTGCAGACCCTCGGAATGCCCCCGTTTCCACTATTAGCCATCTTGTAAACTGCCCCCACCCCCCCAGTTTTCGTTGTGAATACGTCCTATCACGCATCCCAGAAGATGGACGATTGAGATCTCTCTTTAATTTTATAAGCTATTCTCCCCACCTAGTTTTTAATATCTTTACATTGATATCACCACTTTTTAGTTTCGCGTTGTGCTGTTAATAAAGATAGTAGTGGACTTAGCGGCAGTTCCGTCTGCCCCTACATAACATACTTGTACACAATCTTCAGCACCATCATGGGTTTGAATGTTTCTATTCTTCCACAAAGACACGTACTCTTAATAACTTAGCCATCCTAAACATTTCGAAATGGCGACCATAAATTTTGACACTTGGAAACTAGACAGTCCCCAAATTAAATCAAGCAGTGAGGCGGACGGTTCTCCAAACTGATGGCATGAATTCCCATGTCGGATTCAAACAAGTGAATCAAGGTTCGAGTCAATGGGCATGGAATTTGATAGGTCGGTTTCTAACACCTCGATGCAGGTGACTGAGTAAGTGATGGGCGGAATACATATATATTCATGTTAATATGTTGATGCAGGCACTAATTTGAACTTGATTCTTAAGTCTTTAGGAGCTTAATTTTACTGCGGGATCTTATATCATAGGTCCGTCGCTTTAACCAGATAGGACAAACAAACTTCACGATTGATCCAGGTTCACCATGACTGAAATATTATACTATCCCGACACGATCACACATAATCCAAACAAGAAAACTAAACTAATCTCAGAAAACTGAGGATCTAAATATTTTTAATCAGGGCGAATGGAAATGCAGATTCAAATAAAAAGGGAATTTAAGTGTGTTAAAGTTACAGTCCCTAAAGGGGATATGAAATAAGCCACTAAAGTGAAGAAACGTAATGGCGATCTTCCAATCGCTCCAAAATGACATTTTTTTTTAGATAATTTAACAAAGAACAGAAGCAGAATCCAGTCAGCAGTCAATATCGACTTAACAATACCTGGTTAACAGCAAAATATATCAGAGATAGTTACCCTAGTTCGAGTGGTAATATAAATATCTATCGTGTATAAATATTATTCACAAATTATATATAAGGCAGCGTCGAATTCCTATTAAAATTGTAAAATTTCTCCCTGAAAATGTCCACACAACCACCACCAGAGAAAAGCGAGGCCGACCCACAAGATGGGAAGCGACTGCCACGGACGAAAGCCGCTTCCGAGACGAATGAATGGCGGAAGAGCGGGACTCAATCAAGGGGAATCACGTCTTTCTTGATCAGGAATTCAACTACTTCTTCCTCAAAGTCGTTTATATTTGAAGTGAGGGTATCGGTGTCTTGATCTGAACAGATAAAAAATACTAGTTAAAGGTGAGGATGCCAACACACACGAGATTATAAATAAACATTAAGTCAAATTGAACATAGAACATGTCAACGAAAGAGAACACCCTTCTCCCAGAAGACGACACAAAATCCAATGCCTCCACTCTTCCAGAACTGGGACATACAGGGCATAAAGATCCCCGTTTTTGTTTGTTTGTTTGTTTGTTTACCTTCAATTCACATCGTGTTATCTATCTCAGTGAGGACGGTATTACGTGGGACGTGGGATCGGAACACGGGTCACAAGAACATAGAATGACATCAACGGCGATCAGAATCGACTAAAATCCGTCGACAATCATATGCAATGTTGGTCAAATACGCTAAATGTGAAAATCCATTTTAGGACAGCGTGCACTTGAAAGGAAATAGTCACCGCATGAGGTGTGGGGAATAGCACGCCCATCTGGCGACTGCCTTCAATAGCGGTAATTTAAAATCTTAGCAGTGTTAGGCTACTTTAAAATTACAAAAAACAATAATCAGAGAAAAAAGAACAAGAAGGAAGCAAGCTCCGGTGTCGGGGAAGGCTGACCTCCCACGGTGCAGGAACATGAGACCTAAAAGTCAATTAAAATGTAAAAGTCAGATTCTATAAGTCTGACGTGTACACGAACCTGTCCCGGGTGAAAGGGGCAAGCGGTAGTGTCCCCGATCGTCACGATACCGGGACATTCTATAAAAATGTGCCCAACAGACCGGGGCACAACGCAGTCGTCGAAGTAGTGCAGGTGAGCGAGCGCTCCAACAAATAGAGGTGCGTCCGGAGTGTGTGGCAAATTCGAAGACGAGAGAAAGTTACCTGATGCAGTTACGGCATTTGGGGGAAGCTCCATGTAAAGGGCGGGCAAGTTCCCCTCGGCCGTCTGCCATCTTATTGACAAGCAACCCCGAGGGGTGACCTGATTCATGCCATGTAGTCTGCGTGAGGAAAGGACAAGCGCTGGCCATCTCTAGTACGGAGCGGTGTATTTCAACCAGCTCGGCCGTGAAGACAGACGTAGCGGCTGGTAGAGCCCCACTAACTTAAAAGAGGGAATTCCTGCCTGGAAACAGAACCCCCCCCCCGAGACTTGAGAGCCATCTGTATACACTGGAACGTATCAAGCGTGACACGAAGTGAGCTCCAATGGGCCGAACACAATACTCCCGGCGCTATGGAAGCTTTGGCAAATAGTCAAAGTTGGTACCTTTCAAGGTGGCGGTCTACGAGGAATCACGGGTGCCACCGGCTCGAAAGAGTTTCTTAGCCCTAAACCCAAGGGCTTAGGGCATGAGTGGCGCGTCTCGGCGGCATCTGCTGCCGATGCAGTGGGAGCCGTTGGTGAATGAGGGAAGCGCCGGGCTCGGGTGTAGAGCGAGTGGCATCTCACCAGCATCGGCAAGTAAGCTCTCAAAGAGGGACGTGCGGAATGAAAGGTGTCGTCAGGCGGAGACCGGTGTGGTAGATTGATTGAGTCCACTTTCGGCAATACACGGTCGTTTGGATGCATAAAACTCAGATCCGTAGTCAAGCTTCGAAAGAACAAAGGATAGAAAAGCAAGGCCCTATCAGTACCCCAGGTGTTGAACGTCACGAACGAAAATTGTCCAAGGCGGGGTTCAAGAGACCCTAAGGCTACGAATATGAGCCTCCTATGTGAGACGTTAGACAAAACAAGACCAAGGAAACTGTGTGACGAACAAGAGCAGGTGGGCCAAGGAAAACCGAAACCTGAGCACTTAGGAAAGCGAGATGCGGTTTAATGTCTGTTGGAGACGACGCTCTAGTTAGCATCAGGGCCGCACAAAAAAAAAATAAATAAATTGAGAATATCTTCCTGCATCACTGATGTAGTTGATGCTTTTGATGCTCATGGCAGTGTGCGACACTGAGGACACTTCCTTGCTCAATTGGGTCAGAGAGGGCTCCCCGAACCCGGACGCGATATCAACGATTTCGTAAAAATTGAACGAAGGATTGGTATGCCCATGAAAAAAAAGGCTTCGCACAACGGCATTTTCCAGTCGGAGAGAAGCATTGGACGTGGAACTTGTGAAAGCCACACGGTGCGTAAAACAGGTGGCCTCCATTATCCAGGAAAGAGGTTGGCCAAACTTTTACCAATTTCTCCATCAAATTGCACACGCAGGAGGTTAGAGAGATTGGACGGAAACCGGCTTGGGTACAGTGCTCTCTCCCAGGTTGGGAAAATCGAGCACAGTAGGCATTTGCCAGGAGTCTGGGAGAATACCCTTAGGTCCAGATCCTGTTGAACAAATTTAACAAAGGCCATGCGTCGCTCACCAAGGTGTGAAAGCATGTCATACAGGACATCGTCCGGATCAGGGGCGATGTCCGCGCAGGAAGTGAGTGCGGAACGCAACTCACTCAATGTAAATATGTTTAAGGGAAAACAAGGTGGCAACCGCCCAATCTTAATGGATTCTCACTGGCAGCACTGATTATAAGGGGCGAGGGAAACGCCCCTCTTGAAAGAAGAAAACACCTTAACGCTTAAATTACAGGCATACAGCACACATTTTAAAAACAAAGGTGGCGCGGGCAATAAACAAATGACATGCGCCGCCGCAAGGCAAAAGATAAAACAATAAACCTAAAAAACAAAAAATGGAAAGAATTTATAAAAGGGCTAAAACGCCACTTCGTGGTAGAAATCTAAGGAGGGAGGACGACAGAAAGAAGTCGAGAGAGGATAGGAAAGCAAGAATTTCGAAGAGAAGCAAGGCGGGGACAAACTACTAAGATGTGAGCCACAGAAAGCTCGCCACCGCAAAAGGGACAACGAGGATCAACTCGGCCTCCACTCGAAACTAAATAGCCATGGGTGAGTCGCGTGTACCCAATTCGCCCCTCCGCCCCAAGATCAGAGTCGCTGAGAGCTAGAGGACCAGGGACGGACAGAGCGTTTAATAAGCGACAGCTTAGAAGGAGGAAAGAAATCCCACTCTCTCTGTCACAAACGAAAGATATGCACCCTGGGGTAGGAATCCCTAAAGTGTAGAGGGGCGGTATCCGGGACCTCGAGGGCGGCCGATCGGCTTCCTCGTTGCCCGGGACTCCAACATGAGCCGGAGCCTACCCATACACCACCATGTAACGGGAGGCATTTCTGACCAGCCAGGAACGAATCCGTAAAATCAGAGGGTGGGTGGACGTAAAAGAACGAACCGCCTCCAAAGCAAGCCGAGAATCGCGAAAAACAATAAAATCAAATTAAAAGCCAAACAAATGGCCGTCAACTTAGCGGTAAAAACGGATGCTACAGGAGGAAGAGCGGATCGAAGGGACTCTGTGGATTTTTTTTTTTTTTAAGCTCATCTGGCGACTGCCTACTTGGGCATTAGTCGCCGTATTAAAACTGGCCTAGTTCTAGGCTACTTTCAAATAAAATTAGAGAAAAAAAAGAACACCACCAAAAGGGGGAAAGGAAGCAAGCTGGTGCGTCGGGGAGAGGTCCCCCCGGCGCAGGAGCGTGAAACCAAAGGGAAAAAAAAAAACAAATGCAAAAAACAAAAAAAAACAGACCTTGCTTAAATAATAGGGAGAAGGGACTCTGTGGAGGTAACTGCAGCCGCGCCAACGCCGAGGTCAGACATCGAGCCGTTAGTATAGATGGAACGCTGGTGCGCAAGACAACACGCATATTCAAGAAACCGGTACTTTAATAGACGGGGGTCAGTAGACCCCTTCTCGAAATGCCAAAAAGCAGTACAGACCTCAGGAGGGCGAACGCTCCAACACGGAGAAGGCGGGAATGGTAGGGCCAACACGCCGGGAGGAGAGATGGTCTCCAACCCCGAGTAGAGATGGCAGACGATCAAAAGATGCCTTAGAGGACGGGGTAAAAAGGCACTCAAGGACTGGGGATGAAGGGTATGCTGAACACGAAACAGGGATGGTAGGCACACCTGAAGCCGGTGATATCGCAGGGAAGGCTAGGGATAGGCGAGATACACAATCGCCGCGCAGTCCAAGAAGAGGGGAGAGAGGCCAAGGACACCACCACCCGTATGCATGGCCTTCGTTTTGGTGACCGAAAAACTGAAACCCTTGCAGACAGCACGACCCGACACGGCATCAATTGCCAGCTGTAATCGACGGGCAGCAGAAGGCAAGCGGGAAGATGAACAAAACAACACCAAGTCATCCACGAAAAGAGAAGCCAAAACCCCCTCCGGAAGAGTGGGCAACTGCGAAATATGTCACACTTCAAACACACTTCTGGGGAACACCCTCCTCTTGAACCCGCAAGCCTGAGAAAGCGCCCCGTCCGGCCCCAGCTTGGCACTTTTTTTTTCTTCCGCTAACCCCTACTTCGTCTTCTGTACCAATTATCTTTCACCCTGCATCGTCCTTACATCTACGTTTGTCTGGCGATCTCGGTGTATCAGAGCTGTCCGCCAGGGGTCGCCACCCGATGGCTGGGACATGCCTCTGTTGGTCGGTGGGCGCCTGAGCCGGAGTGGCGCTCTTGGAGGCCTTTGCTTTCCCACCCCTTAAATTTCGGAGGCTGGCCGGCCATTTTTAAAACGATGGTTGGGTCAGGGGTCGACGGGGTTACAATCCTGGTTGGGCCGGCGCTCCGAGTATGTGTCTCGACGGTAGACAGTGACTGCGTTGCTCGAGTTCGCACCGCCCCCCCATTTTATTTCCAGTCTGCGACTTCTGGGTCACGTACTACGCCTGTCAATAAGTCGCTCTTTTCCCCGCTTGTTAGATCCTCATTTAGATTATCCTCGTTTTCTGGTGCCGAATTCCAGTTACGGTTATGTGACGATGGTTGAGTATCTTCGCGAGAGCAGTGTGGCGCCATGCGGAATTTGTCCTCTCTTTCGGAGGTACCGGTTTCGGTTGTGACCCACCCTCGCTTAAATATGGCGTTGAAGGGTTCTCCGCTTCTGGGGGTAGGGTCCAGTCGGCGGCCTTCAGCGGTATCACGACGAGCATAGAATGCTACCACAGATGCTGGATCCGAGATTGTGGTCCCATTCTCCCAGAGAACGGAGGGGGGTCGGGCGAAAACTAACCCCGAATCCTTTTGACTGGACTCCACACCTTAGCTAGAGGAGTCTTCCCGATAAATAAAGACGTGTATGACCGCCAGGAAGAGCGGCGAATGTTTCGAAACACACTGGAACCTAGTCTTAGCTGGACGAAATTGACAGACTGTGAAGACGTTGGGCACAGTAAGCATAACGCTTCTGTTTGAAGGCTGTCTCAACACTCGGCTGACCTCCAGGAAGCGGTCGGCGTGCAAAACGGCCAGATTCTTGGAATAGTAGCCAGGCCAATGGCGATAACGTTACTGGAGGACTCAACGGCCGCAACCACCGAACTAATTTCATGAAATGCAGAGAGCCGGGCCAAACACTACAGGGAGGTCTCTAAGGTGGCAGCAGTTCCTAAAAGATATTTGAAGATATAGGAACGTGATCATTACCATGAAGGTCATCGACTAACTCCCACCCTAAATCAGACTGTGCATTCGTAGAGCACAAAGATCAGGAGGTAAATGGAGCGGTTCCCAAGCAATGATGCGTAAACTCAACTACATTTAAGACACCTATCCAGCTAGTCGATCAGGTCGGCAAGGACCTGACCCCTGATCAAGTAATCTCCCCAGTTGGTTGACGGTTGAATGTGCACAGAAATAAGTGTACCTCCTATCCAGTTGCACTAATACTTGACTAAAAGGAAGCGTTTAGAGCAAAAGTAGAACGCAGACATCTGGGTGTAAATGGCCCCCCATTCTGTGGTGGTGGGATCGCAAAACCATTATACCCTGGCAGGGTGGGCAGGGAGCAAGCACCCAGCATGGTATCGTGCAAAAAGATACTTAACGGGAAGAGACGAGCCTTCGCAGCTCTTCACAGTTGGCCCGGAGTCCGAGGAATTCCATTGGAGATGGGGTGAAACTCTTCAAAGAAAATGGCCTCACGGTAAGGGAGTTACACTTCCCGGAGGAAGAATTTAGGGCGCCGTTACCTTCAAGGACTTATGGGAAAGGTTGGGTTTGCTACGCGCCTTTTCCTCCCCCAGCTTCAAGCGCTTCGGTGAGCGGGGATAATTCTTTAGAAGGATCCACAGTCTCAGAGCTACTCAGTTCAGCCGTGGGTGGGGGCGTAAGAGCCGAGACTAAATTCATGATGTCTTCCTTTAGAAGAGGGGGAGGCGGGGGGGCCGTTTCGCCTTACAGGAAAATGTCATACTGGGGGAGAGGGGAAAGGGCCAAGTTTTTAGCAGCCTGAGTGTGAGCCCATTGTGCCACCAGCTCTCCTTAAGAGTTCCGAATGCGCGCAGAAACAACTATTCATACACGTGGAGGGGGCAGGAGCAGAGGGTGCCTTTTTAAAATTTGAGATATAAGACATACAGGGAGCACCAGGCATACTAAGACCAGATCCTTAACCTCGCGAAATGAGATAGGATCCGTAGGTTGAATGACCAAGATTTAATTCTCCACCAGATACGCACCACATTGCTTCACAGAAGCAGGGTGAGGCTCTCTGAAATTAAAAACACACGATAGGGACTTATGTACCGCCTTGGAGCAACTTAGACTTCGGGTCAGCCCAACTTTTCACGTCTACAGGACCGATTAATATGGCCGTAGTAGTAGCAACACGGCAGTGGCACGAATACCTTCACGCGGTAGCGATATCAACCGCAATGCGCCGGCTCAGGGAGCCTGTCACAATAAAAAAATGTAGGGGTGGGTATCGAGTCACCTTCCTGTTTTCTAATCACACATTCGACCTTGATTGCTCCAGTCTTCTATGGAATACTACAAGAGTTCCTTCACAAAGTTCATGGTAGAGTGCGGTGTCACACTAACCGGCAAGTCAGAAATTGACCGAATAGGACTAATCATGGCCGCCTCGGAGATCCTATGCATTCGCCAGAAGGCTTCCGTCCGAATCTCTACTAATGCTCTCCTCTGATGGATCATATTGCCATTGATCAACATGCTGCCATCACTGGAGCGAATAAGCAGAAAGAGTTTGAAGCCAGCAAGGCGGAATGAGGGCCCTCCAGGAAAATCAAAAGTGTGCGCTTCAGCATAGTGAGAAATGGGTTTCAATTCCTGTTTGTCAGCATCTATGGCATAGCGACAATATCTTCTGGCAGCACAGAGGTGACACTGTTCATACCTAGGGCCAAGAATGACACTTCACTGCAAGGGCTCCTGAAAAGTGAGGTGTCCCCTTGACACCATCGTATAGCAGGTATCCATGATACCCTCATGGGGTATCATGACTTCTTCAGATAGCAAAAACACTATGTCTAAGAAGGCCTTGCATATAGCATTTTCTAGAGGGAGCAGAGCATCCAACGTGGAGTGGAACTTGTAGGAGCCGCAATGTGCAGAAAATAGGTAGCCACCGATGTCCAGGAAAAAAGCTACTCTGACATTTACCAATTTCTCCAGCTTGCACTTGCAGGAGGTGGGAGAAATTGGATGGAAACTGTCTGGGGTAGAGTGATCTCTCCCCAGTTTGCAAAAGGCAAGCACAGAAGCCATTCACCAGGAGTCTGGGAGGCTCCCCTCTGCCCAGATCCTGTTCAGCAAATCTACCCTTCACACACCAAGTGCATACTACTCAAGTTGTGGAGTTTTACTGCTCTCACTCTACAAAAAAAAACCTCTGCACACATCATCTACTTAATCTTTGATCAGCTTTAATGAGCTTACAACTTCTTCCACACCATAAACATCTCTAAAACAGTCGTACCTCACTAATAGACTTTTCACACACAGCACCCCTCTCAAGTTGTCCATTGGCACTGCTCTTTCCAGAGATCTTGCTTCTCCTTAGTCTCATTCCCATATATCAATATTGGCAACAGCATACTCTCCTATAGCTTCCTAGCACATTCAACAATCAAACCTTGCCTTACCACACACCGCTAGTCATATCAATCAGTCCTACAATCTTTGACACAAAAATGTCTTACATACTTTTAGAACATTGAAGTTTACAATGCAATCCCTACTTTCTGAAAACCTGCCATAAACTGCACGCCCCGCCCCACTTTTGGGGGATAAAAAGTTAAGCTCTGATAAATGGTCAAGAACATTTTTAAAGAACAAAATAATTGTACCTTTTCTCAAGAGATGTCGCTCCGCTTTTTCGGATATAAATTTCTCATTCATTCTCTTCCTATACTCCAAGAAGGTGGACATTTGCTCTTGTCGCTTCTCAATTATCTCACGACTCGCTTTACTCAACCGCATCTTGTCCTGGACTTCAAATTGATTTGCATATTTTCGCACAGCTTTCTTGATCTCCTAAGGATGAAATAAGGTCTTTTAATCCAATATTATGTCAACCTGGACCAAATAACAATTCACATTGTACTTTAGAGGTTTTCTAACCATAGATTAGGCTTCAATTTCATGAATATAATGACTGAAATGCTGAAGCCGAGTCAAAAGCAATATTAGGATAGCGAGACCAAAATTACATATATCAAAGGGCAAAATATTGGAGGTGCCATTGGGCATTTCTCACTTCTTTCGAAACGACGATAGGAGGAGGACGCGGTCGCCATAGCAACTGACAAAACTTATCAAGTGCCTGGCGTCGGAGAACCTTCCCTTGGAAAGTCCATAACCAAAAAGCATTATCCACCTGAAAAGAACAAACAAAAGTTTTCCATCATAATAGGCAGTTTTGTTTTTGTTGTTTTTTTTTTAAATATTAATTGCTCTATCATTAAAAGAGAAGTGAACGGAAAATTACATATTTGACTTGCCATACCTTATGGCCCCACCATGATACAGAGGTGGCGACATACCGCCCAGTTGGATCCCATTCCACATCAGTCGCCATGAAGTGTTCAGTTGAGTTCATTACCTGTAAGAAGAGAAACAATGCAAATGTGGATTCTCTTCCAGTTAAGCAATTTTGATTTACCTACACTTCAACCACTTTCCCACAAAGTGTGGTAGGGGCACTCCAATGCTAGTAAAACTATCTACCACACTCATCTCCTTTATACCCTATAAAGCACAGGTCCCTAAGAGGAGGTGGTGTGTCTAGTGAGAGCTTGTGTGATATTTGGGCAATCTAAGAGCAGGCATTCAATCTTGCCTAGGCTTTGGTGTTGGGGCGAGGTTTATCCCATTTGCTGCCTAGTTGGAGTATAATAAATCCATGAATCCCCCCACCCCCCTCAAATTTAGAGTGCAAACTAATGAAGGCAGGTCAGGGAGAAAGTTTGTGTAAGCAGAGAGAGATCTGTAAAGAAAGAGTGAAAATGTGGATATATAGCCGCAGAGAAAATTGCCAGCATTGGTGCGAGGAGGACACACAAGTATCTAGATCTCAACTGGCACTCCTTTGTGGCTGCATAAAAGGATAGTCTGGCAAGAGGGACTAGAAGGTGCGTCTTAAAACCTACCTCAACCACCGGAGCCAAGGGAGGTGTTAGCCAGCTCCTCCCCACCCCATCAGGAAAGCTGGTCCCTGACTTGCCTACGAAATTAGCCTTCTTCCCTTTTTAAAAACATGCTTTTCATTGATCCTGTCTTCACCACGTCTTCCACCACATTAGTTAAGTATGTGTCGGAGGTAGGGGAGTACCACTCCTCCAGGTAGTCTACACAAGGAATAAGATAACCCCTAAGCATTTCAGCTTGGAAGACCTGTTTTATGCCAGTCAAATAGTCGTATGCAGATAATTGGAAGGTCAGGGATGTATACAACCAGTAAAAGTCTGAGGAGGTTGAAAAGTAAAAATCATTAGAAGTTTGCCGAGTGACTAGAAACAGCTTATGGGAGAATATTTAAACCACAAAATGTGAGATACATTTTTGGGAAAGGCAGCGAAGATGGGTGTTTGAAACCTTTTTTTAAGTGGGGTAGGAGCACTTCAATTATGTGATTTAACGTTAGTTTTTTAAGTATCTAAAAACAAAGGGGCATCAACCATGAAAAAGATGGAAAGCATGAGGGAGAAAGAGGGAAAACCAGGATGAAGTAGGAAAAATAGGCATGCAGGCTTGGGTAGAAAGCAATTACTTTCTAACTGGAGGTTTGGAGTAAATACAACCCTGGCTAAAAGTATAAAGCACCATATAGAATCATATAATACAATTAGACATTTGTGGTAAATGAATTCACTATATATTTATTTTTAATTATTTTACTACTTAGTTGGACCCTCTTTTGCTTTAATTACAGCCATAATTCTTGCTGGAAGGGATTTAACCAAATGTTCACAAATTCCTGACACAATCTTTCCCCACTCAGCTTGTAATTTTTCAAACATTTGTTTTATTTGCGTTATGGTATTCCATAAGGGTGCTCAGAATGAATCCTTGGTGTGGAAGTATAGCATTTTTTGGTGTTGTGGGATGGAGGTTATGGATAGATGGCTCTAAAACTTGTGACAACATGGTGGTATAAGTTGTAGAGCTTATGCTTTCCTGGCATAAAAACATCCAATCTCCCTTGGATCCGATGAAGGCATGCAGCCTCATATCATGAAAGAGCCACCACCATGCTAAGCAGGTGGTACCACACAAGCAGGAAGAAATGCCTCTGCAATTCCCATCTCACAAAGATACCTCCAAAAGTGCAGAAGCAAGGGTGCTTCTGCTTTGCACAAGTACATCCAACATACTAAACTAAACATTTTGATTGTTTTTAAGTTTTTTTTTACATTTATTTAAAATATAAAGAACAATGCCAATCTGGAAAGCAAGGGTGAGTAAAATGGGCAAAATTGTTAGAAACAAGTTCAATATTTAAAAAATGTTGATATATTTAAATAGTACATGTAAAATAAGTCTTTCTTACATACCTGATGATTACTTTCATGACCATTTTTATGTGTCCAATTTTTGTAATCTTTGGCCTAATAGACATTTTTGGGGTATTGAAATCAGATATTCATGGTATCTTTCTCTCCATACATCCTTTGAGCCCTTGATCTTTATAAGTCTCCTTCTAACTGTTCTGGGTGATATTTTTTTTAGCTTGAAGCTTCATTGAAGTACAAACAATTTCACATGTTTTTCTACAATTCTGTATTGATGCCTTTTTTTTGTAGGTTAGGTAAGACATTTTCTGCTATTTTCTTACATGAAGGTAAGACATTTTCTGCTACTTTTCTTACTTGAAGGTAAGACATTTTATGCTATTTTTCTTGCTTTATAGTGGTTTTGACATCTCTTGACATTTTTTTTTAAGTAATTTCTGGCTGCATCCAAATACCTGGGTGTTTCTGAAACTTTTCTAAACTGGCTCCGCTCCTACACAATCTAACCACATTAGTAATGTCTCTCAACCAGTGGAGGTGAGAATTGTGTTCTGCAAGAGTCAGCTCTGGATTAAATTGGGTTAAGGGATCATAGTTTATTAGCTGAAGTTTGGCTGTATATTTCATGACCACAGTCAAGCTTTGACTGAACAGTAGATTATGCTCGTCTGTTGCAAAGTTACTGTGAGAAACATAGTTGAAAAGAGTCAGAGGTTTGGGAGGTTTGCACGCTTAACAAGCGGATGTGAGATGACCCCAAAAATATTTTGGTAAAATGTAAGCCCTAAAGTGATGTTTCTGAACCTCTAAAAAGTTGGTGAGAGGAGAATTTCTGGTTGGCAGTGTAATTTATGGAAGGACACATTTTTGTCATTGTAGCCAACATGAGAACATTTGTTGTCAACAACAGGTTATTTGGTTCATTGCGAGTTGGACTTGTTTTTAATGGAAAAGTGGGTTTAACCAATGATTAAAAATGAGCACCCTACTCAGGGAGACTTTCCAGGAAAGTGGGGGTGGGGAAAGTGAGAGAACAATGTACAATTATATAAGTGAGAAAACTAATGGATAAACATTGATAATACATATTTAAGAACAAGGCACAAAACCTTTTTTTCTTCTTTTTTTAAAGCATTTATCTGGTTGCCAGTAGCAGCAAGGGCAAAGAACAGGCAGTAGAGCACACGTTTGTCAGAGGATTAAAATAAGTACCACTGATGAATTTGCCTCAGACTAGGACATTCAACCAGTATCATAATGTGTGGGGGAGACCAAGAAATCTTGGCAGAAGGGTACAAGGGAGGTCTCCATCAAATGGCTTTGGCTCCAAGACTATGTCCAATTGGGCAGCGACAAGAAAATGAAAAGGATTTTTTTTTCAATTTTAAGAGCTCATCTGGATACTGCCTCCTCGGGCTTAAGTCGCCGTACTTAACACTGCCTAGTACTAGGCTACTGTGAGAAAAAACGCAGTGTTCACAGTAGGGCGCAGGCGAGCGCTCCATCAAATGGCGGTGCGTCCTGCGAGGGTGTCCAATTTGGAGACGACAGAAAGCAATCTGAAGCCCTCGCGGCATTGGGGGTAGGTCCATGGGAACAGTCGCGGCGCAATGGCACACAACTTTAAGTTCCCTTCGACCGTCTCCCATCTTCTTTGCCAAGCAGCTCGGAGAGCTGCCCGTATTCCTGCCATGGCGTTGTGTGAAGAGCGAAAAGCTCGTCCGGTAGCCCAAGTCTCGCGGACTCTTTGGCGCCCTCGTTCCCCGCAATTCCAGGAACCCCCAGCAGAAAATAATTTAGCCAAAACCGTGGCGTCACGGATATGGCGAACCAGGGGATGCGGAGATTTCAACGCCCCGAGAGCACTCTGGGCGCTTTGTGAGTCGCTATAAATAATCATCCGGTTCCGCCTGACACGAGGTGCTGCAAAACGGCAGAGCGAAATACTCGGCGCTGTAGAAGCTTTGGGAGCAGAGGCGTGGTGACAAATAGCCAAAGGTGGTACCCTCCAGGGTGGCGTCCTGGGCAGAACCATGGGTACCACCGGCCCGAGAGGTATACCTAGCTCTCGAAGGAGTTTCCTGGCCCTAAACCGAAGGGCTTAAGGTATGACTGGCGTCTCTCGGCGGCATAGGCACCGTCGAAATCAGATGCGGATGCAGTGAGAGCTGTTGGCGACTGAGGGAGGTGCCGGGCTCGTGCGTACAGACGAATAATGCACTGTGCACGGCGTAGAGCGAGTGGCCTCTCCTCAGCATCGACACGTAGGCTCCCAATGGGGGAAGTGCGGAAGGCACCAGTCGCCAGGCGAAGGCCGGTGTGGTGGATCGAGTCTACCTTCCGCAATACACGCTCAGCTGCGGATGCATAAAACTTGCATTTGTAGTCGAGCTTCGAACGAACAAAGGATCGATAAAAAAGTAAGGCCGTAGCCCTATCGGCGCCCCAAGCGCTGAACGTCAGGAACACAGAAGACAATATCAACTTGCAACACTCATGGGGTGTTCCAGATACTGCGGGGAATTCAATGCCTCAAGACAACTTTACAAATCCGTATCTTAACAGGGTATAGAACAATATATCCTACATAGATTTATATTAGAACAAGCCTAGCCGTGAAGAACCCAGCAAGCCTAAAGTATGGGAAGGAGGGTGTAACATAAAAGCCACCCAACCACCCTGAGGTTTTCTGAGCCATGATATGAATGGTGTGGGATGGAGTACATGAGGCTCTTAATGAACATGTGGGACATGGTGAGTCTGGTTAGGCAGGTAAGCAGTGACTCGGTTGTGGGAGAGGGGCAGAGTTTAGTCTTCTCCAGTTACATATAGTTCATTTTGTGATTAGTTTATTAAGAGTATCGAGATGTTGGATTTGTTGCAATTCTTATGTAGGTTCTCTGTTTTGCTTTAGTTTGTTTCTATCTGTACACTCAAATCTATTTTGTGAAGACTGGTTTCTGTTTTTCCTAAGCTGTGTATTTTTTGCTGGCTTATTGATGGTTAAGTTTAGGATAGCTAATGCTGTGTCAATGGAGGGTAGTTGCCGATGGTGAAATGTTTTGGTGCAACTTGTAAAGCTTTCTTTTGTTTTAGTAGTTAGTGCATTTAAATTAATGCATTAAGGTGGTGATTTTTTTAATTTTTTTTTATTTAAGGGGCTATCTGGCGACTGCCGACTTAGGCATAAGTCGCCGTAAACAAACAGCCTAGTTCTAGGCTACTTCAAAAAATGGAACAGGGAACAACAAAAAAGAAATAACAATAACAAAACAATAACAAAAACAACAACAACAACAACAATTAAGCCTGGTTAAAAAAAAGGGAGAAGGTCGGCCTCCCCCAAAAAGTTAGCAAGTCCACCAGTCAAAGTGCACGCACTCGTCCCGAGTACAAGGGACAGGCGGTAGCGACCCCGCCCATCCCGGTACCGGGACAGGTGTCGTGCGCGAAGATCACCCAGACTGGGACATTCGACAAGAATGTGCCGAACAGTCTGGGGGACGACGCAGTCGTTGCAATAGGGCGCAGGCGAGCGCTCCACCAGATAGCGATGCGTCACACGAGTGTGTCCGATTCGGAGACGACAGAAAGCAACCTGAAGCCGCCGCGGCATTGGGGGATAGGTCCATGGGAACAGTCGCGGCGCAATGGCACGCAACTTTAAGTTCCCTTCGACCGTCTCCCATCTTCTTTGCCAAGCAGTCCGAAGAGCTGCCCGTATTCCTGCCATGTAGTCGGTGTGAGGAAGAGCGAAACGCTGGTCCGGTCGCAGAGTCCTCGCGGACTCTTTGGCGCCCTCATCGGCGCGCTCATTCCCCGCAATTCCCACATGTCCAGGAACCCAACAGAAGATAATCTCGACATCTGCCCGGCTCGCCAAAACCGTGGCGTCACGGATATCGCGAACCAGGGGATGCGGAGATTCCAATGCCCCGAGAGCACTCAGGGCGCTTTGTGAGTCGCTATAGATCACAATCCGGTCTCCGAACCGGGCACGTCGCGTAATCTCCCGTACCGAGTGGTGTATTGCCACCAGCTCGGCCGTGAAGACAGACGCAGCGCCTGGTAGAGCCCCGCTGACTTCAAACAGGGGGGATACGGCGTGGAAGCCGACCCCCTCTTGGGACTTGGAGCCATCCGTATACACTGGCACGGTACCAGCGTGACACGATGTGTGCTCCAAAAAGGTCGAACGCAATACTCCCGGCGCAGTACAAGCTTTGGGAGCAGAGGCGTGGCGACAAATAGCCAAATGTGGTACCCTCCAGGGTGGCGTCCTGGGCAGAACCAGGGGCGCCACCGGCCCGAGAGCTATATCTACCTCTCGAAGGAGTTTCCTGGCCCTAAACCCAAAGGGCTTAGGGTATGACTGGCGTCTCTCGGCGGCATAGGCACCATCGAGATCAGCTGCGGATGCAGTGAGAGCTGTTGGCGACTGAGGGAGGCGCCGGGCTCGCGCGTACAGGCGAGTGATGCACTGCACGCGGCGCAGAGCGAGTGGCATCTCCCCAGCATCGACCAACAGGCTCTCAATGGGGGAAGTGCGGAAGGCACCGGTCGCAAGGCGAAGGCCGGTGTGGTGGATCGAATCCACCTTCCGCAATAAACGCTCGGCTGCGGATGCATAAAACTCGCATCCGTAGTCGAGCTTCGAGCGAACAAAGGATCGATAAAAAAGTAAGGCGGTAGCCCTATCAGCGCCCCAAGCGCTGAACGTCACGGAACGGAGAATGTCCATGGCGCGGGTACAAGAGACCCTAAGGCTGCGAATGTGAGCCTCCCAGGTGAGGCGTCGGTCGAATACAAGACCAAGGAAACGGTGCGACTCAACCACATCCAGGCGCACCCCATTAAGAAACAAATCTGGTTCGGGGTGAAGCCGTGGGTGGCGGCAGAAGTGCACCACCTTAGTCTTGGCCAAAGAAAACCGAAACCTGTGCGCTTCGGCATAGCGAGAGACGCGGTTCAATGCCTGTTGGAGTCGGCGCTCCAGAGTTGGCATCTGGGCAGCGCCAAAAGAGATCGAAAGGTCGTCCACGTAGAGCGTAGCGAGAACATCTTCCGGCAGCACCGAGGTGATGCCGTTGATGCTCAGGGCAAAGAGTGTGACACTGAGGACACTTCCCTGCGGGACACCCTCTTCCTGCTCCTTTGGGCCGGAGAGGGCTCCCCCCACCCGTACGCGGAATCGACGATCTCGCAAAAATTCAGATATAAACATTGGGAGTCGTCCCCTCGCCCCCATCGTGTGGAGAGTCTCCATGATACCGTATCGCCATGCGGTATCATAGGCCTTCTCCAGATCAAAAAACACCGGGGCGTAGTGCTGTCTACGAAGGAAAGCCTCGCAGACGGCATTTTCCAGTCGGAGCAGAGCATCCGACGTGGAGTGGAACTTACGGAAGCCGCACTGTGCAGAAGACAGATGGCCTCCGCTGTCCAGGAAATAGGCTAATCTAACATTTACCAATTTCTCCATCAACTTGCACACGCAAGAGGTTAGAGAGATTGGGCGGAAACCGGTCGGAGTAGAGTGATCTCTCCCCGGCTTGCGAAAGGCGAGCACAGTAGCGATTCGCCAGGAGTTTGGGAGAAGACCTTCCACCCAGATCCTGTTGAACAAATCTAACAGAAAGGCCATGCCTCGCTCACCCAGGTGTCGAAGCATGGCGTACGGGACATCGTCCGGACCATGGGCGGTGTCCGCGCACGAAGCGAGAGCGGAGCGCAACTCACTCACAGTAAACTTGTCGTTGAAGGGTTCTCCGCCTCTGGAGGTAAAGTCCAGCCGGCGGCCTTCCGCGACATCACGACGTGCATTGAATGCTGGCGGAGCAGCATCACGGCTAGAGAATGCGGAAAAAGCGGTCGCTAAGGATTCCGCCACGGACGCGGGGTCCGAGATTGCGGTCCCATTCTCCTGGAGAACGGGAGGGGGGTCCTGCGAGAACTTGCCCCGAATCCTTTTGACTCGCTTCCACACCTCAGCTAAAGGGGTCTTCCCGTTAAGTGAAGACACGTATGCCCGCCAAGAAGAGCGGCGGGCGTGCTTCGAAATATACCGGAACCTAGCCCTAGCCCGACGAAATTCAGCGACAGTGAAATCGTTCGGGCGGCGCTTATAGCGCATGTAGGCATAACGCTTCTGTTTGAGGGCCGTCTCACACTCGGCCGACCACCATGGGAGTGGTCGGCGTGCAAAACGGCCAGACGTCCTAGGAATAGTAGTCAGGCCCACGGCGATGAGGTTGCCGGAGAAGAACTCAACGGCATCATCTACCGACCTAAACTCCTCGACTGAGATAGAGAATTCAGTCATTTCCTGAAATGCAGGCCACCGCGCCCGCGCCAAGCACCACCGAGGTGGTCTCTCAGGCGGCAGTTGCCCTGAAAATGATATTTGAATGGGAAAGTGATCACTACCATGGAGGTCATCGACCACCCCCCAATCAAAATCAGGCTGTGCATCCGAAGAGCACAAAGATAGGTCAAGGCAAGAAAATGAAGCGGTTCTCGGACAGTGATGCGTAAACTCATCCACGTTTAGGACACCCATCTCAAGCTCTTCGATCAGATCGGCAAGGACTTGTCCCCTGGGATTTATGGAGTAATCTCCCCAGAGAGGATGCCTGCCGTTCAGATCTCCAAGCAAGAGATAGGGCCTCGGCAACCGTGCAACGACGCGGCGGAAGTCCCCCGCGTCGAAGTCAGCTGACGGTGGAATGTACGCACAAATGATAGTATACCTCCTATCCAGGTGCAGCTGCACAGCCACTGCCTGAAAGGAGGTATCTAAAGAGAAAGGAAGAACGGAGACATCATGCCGGGTGTAAACTGCGCATCCCCCAGCCAGGCCATCCCGAGGTGGTGGGGTCGCAAGACCCTTATACCCCGGGAGGGCAGGGAGGGGGCACGCACCTAGCATGGTCTCCTGCAAAAAAATAGCTAACGGGGAACGGGACGAGACGAGCCTCCGCAGCTCCTCCCAGTTGGCCCGGAGTCCACGGCAATTCCATTGAAGGAATATGCCCTCCAGGCCTAGCTCGGAGGAGACTCGGGGGCCCTCCTCGAATTGAAGACCCTCACGGGAATGGCCGTACGCTTCCCGGGGGCAGAACCCCGGGCGCTGTTGGCCGGACAAAGCACTGAAGGCGCTGTCGCCTTCGAGGACTTATTGGGGGAGGTTGGGCTCGCCATGCGAGTCTTTTCCTCCCTCCGCCTCGAAACCTTAGGCGGGCGTTGCGGCTTCGGAGGCGGGGGGCCCTCTTTTCGAGGAACCACCGTCTTCGAGCCACTCGCTCCACCTCGGGACGTGGGCGAAGGAGCCGAAGCTCCTTTGTTGCTGTCCTCCTTTCGGGGGACAGCTTTAGGAACCCCGGAAGATGGCCTAGCGACCATCTTCAGGGGTGTTGCCTCCTGTGAGTCTAACGACTCGGTGGAGGCGCGTGGCCGTTTCGCCTTACGGGAAACGGTCACGCTGGGGAAAGAGGGGGGAGCCCTGGTTTTAGCCGGGGCAGGGTATGAGCCCTTTTTGCCGCCAGCTTTACCAGGGGAGCGCCCGGGTTGGGTAGAGCCCGCAGAAGGGCTCCGAATGGGCGCGGAAACAACCGTGCTCGTTGGCCTGGATGGGCCGGGAGCAGAGGGTGCCTTCCTAACTATTGAGGCATATGACGTCCCAGGCAGAGCCGGGCGCGCCAGGACCAAGTCCTTTGCCTCGCGGAATGAGAGTCGATCCTGGGCCTGAACGGCCAGGATTTCTTTCTCAAGGAGATATGCACCACATTGCTTCGAAGAAGCAGGGTGCGGCTCTCCGCAATTGACACACTTGGCCACAAACGATTTGGACTTATCGTGTGCGACCTTGGAGCAATTTACACAGACTTCGGGTGACCCCGACTTTGCACGTCTACATGAGCGATTCGTATGGCCGAAGCGGTGACAGTAATAGCACCGCCGCGGCAGTGGCACGAATGCCTTCACGCGGTAGCGGTACCAACCGGCACGCACCGACTCAGGGAGCTTGTCACAGTCGAACGTGACGAAGAGTGTAGGGGTGGGTCTCGAGGCCCCTCCCTGTTTTCTCATCACACGTTCGACCTTGACCGCCCCATGGTCGGCCAGCTCTAAGGTGATGTCTTCAATGGAGTAGTCAACGAGTTCCCTCGCATAAACTACTCCTTTCACAAAGTTCATGGTAGAGTGCGGCGTCACACTCACCGGGGTGCCATGAAGTGTCCGAAGAGCACTAATCCTGGCCGCCTCGGCGGGATTCGCCGCATTCGCCAGAAGGCTCCCGTCCGAGAAACGGGTTACCTTCGGCTCTCTACCAATTGCACTAGCTAATCCTCTCCGCTGATGGATCATGTTGCCCTTGGACAACATGGTGCCATCAGTGGAGCGAATAACGAGGAAGCGTTTGAAGCCAGCGGGCTCGAAAACGCCAGGTAACCTCTGAATCAGGGGCCCCGATGTCATCGAGGCTCCGCCCTGTGCACTCTTGGTAGTAGTCTTCTTTGTCAGGGGCTCCGCAACCGGGGGAGCAGAGGGGGCGGATGTGCCGATCTTGGCTTGGTCGCTTGCCAGAGTGGCAGCAGACCCATCCGTCCCCGCAGCCCCCGCGGATGGAGAGGAGCCCCGAGTCTTTTTGGTCTTTTTAGTCTTTTTCTTTTTCGGAGAGGAGGGCGGGGAATGAACCCGCTTTTCACCTCCGCCGGCAGAAGCCCCCAGGCCAGATGGACAGGCCTCAGCCAGGTCCCTCTCTGAAATGGAGAAGGTCCTGGTTGTCGTAGGGGCACCTGTCGGAGGAGATCCCTCCCCTCCTTCTACTGCCTCGGAGCCCTCAGCCATTTGAGGAGGACCTTGCATAGGGGCGGATTCGGGTTCGGTGCTTGGCGCCGAGCCCGAATTCCCCCCCATGGAAGGCCCTACCGTCTGGGGCTGGGTCTCCTCAAGGACCATGTCTATCACAGGAGGGGCCTCCAATTGGCCATCCCCTCCCAGGACATCGTAGGTCCCCTTGGCAGTGTCGCCAGTCTTGTATGGGGAGGCACAGGCCTTGACCCCGGCAAGGTTTAAAATTCTTGCCAGCAGGTCTTTTGAGGGAAGCGACCGAAGGGGCCTGGCTTCCCTCTCCCCCCAAAGGGGGTTTGCCCTACCGAGCCGCTTTGATGGGAAGCGGCTGGCTAAGGGCTGCCTGCTGGCTTTCTTGGCAGTCCCCTTGAAAAGAAAAGATGGGACTGCCGCTGGGAAAAGGGAGGTGCCCGAAAGCACCTCCAGAGAAGGGGGTGAGGGGGAGTCCCCTGCACCCGTAGGCGAAGGAGAGGAGTAAGCCTCCTCTCCGGTTAGAGAAATATGGAGGGTCCCCTGTGCAAGCACAGGGGGGGGACCTCCATTTTTTCGGTGGAGCTGCCCAAGGGCGGCTCCGTCGATGAGCAAGGGGGAGTTAAAGGGGTTTGGGATTTTTTTTTTTTGTTGTTCATCTATGGGCATGGTGACCCTATTTTTGCCACGGGACGCAATAGCTCATCACCCCTCGCAGTAGCCCGCACTGCGAGAGGTGCTTACAAGCCCGGCAGAGCCAGGCGCCGCCATTCGGGACCACCCCTCCCGCCTGGTGGCCTGGCAGTCCATCGGCATGGCGGCTCCACCTTGGACACGGCGTAAAAAATATAGGTTGTGAAGAGGAGAGGAAAAGGGATGTGAGGAAGGTATGGGTGGGGATGAAGCAGGTTGTTAAAAAAACCCCATCCCGAACCGGAGCTCAGGGGTTAGGGGACAATGTCCCCTCCCCCCTCAGCCCCGATCCGGGGTGGTTGGCTTGAGAAGAAGGTCAGCATTCTACCCTTTGAAATTAGAGGCTGACCAGAGAAAGTTGTGGGAGAGGTTGTATGAAAAGCGACAAGGTAGGGGAGAAATCGGGCTATCTGAAGGAAGGAAGAGAGGCTAAGCTGGGGCCGGACGGAGCGCTGGATCCCGTCAGCACGGCGGCCAGGATGGCAAATCGCCGCGCCCCTTACGGGGCAATAAGGTGGTGATCTGAAGAGAGGAAGGCTATTGCGTTCCACGTGGTTCTGGTGTGTGAATGTATTACAATTTGGGGTAGGCTGGTTGGCTAAACAGTCTGAAGGAACACTTTTTACATTCATCCCAACCATCCCGGAATGTGCAAGCGAGATCACTATAATCAATAACCTATCACATACCTGGAAATCTTTTGTATCAATAAAGTCAAGTGCACCACTCATGTTACGCAGGCCCGCCATCACCACAAACTGTCCTTGTGGGGACCAAAACATGTGATTCCATGGTCGTTTCTCAAACTTCTTCAATTCGGCTGGCTGTTGACCTTTGCTGACTTCATAAAAAGTCACAGTCACTGAAGGTGGCTCCCCGCTAATGATTCCAAATTTGTTATCAACAGGTTCCCAAGCAAATGACTGAAATGCAAGAATAGCAACTAAATTTAAACTAACAAGCAACAAAAAAGGAAGAAAAACAAAAGATTAAGCCAGTAAGTACCGACTTACCCTACATCAAAAAATCATTATCAGCAATCTGCTAACTGGGCTAAGTCAAATTTAAAATTTAATTTCATCCTCATCACATGAAGCCACACCCTCGAAACTATTCTCTTACATGAATTCATGTTGATACACACCAACCCCTTTTTATTTGTGAGGGTGATAAAGACAAAACACAAACATACCTGAATTTGATCTTTGATCTCTAAGCTATCAACTGGTACACCCTTCTCTCGCATGTGGAAGATCTCGAAGTTATAGTAAAGACCTGAATACCGCACATCATTTTTTTCACGTTTTGCCTTAGTATAACGCGCCACTTTTACACACAAGTGATCACCCGACTTCTGCCAGTGCATCTGGCACTCGGCTACATTGAACAGGTTTTTTGCTCGAATCTGTGGTGAGAGAACAATTCAAGTGTATAGTAAGGATCCAATATACAAGATATGAAACGAATTATGCCACCGCTGGAAATGACCACTTAACATGTTGCCTGTGGCAGGCCCCAAATCAATGTCACCTTTTTTTCAAATTGTCTATAAATAGTCATTCCAACAAAAAGGATTATAAAAAATATATAGACTACGCAATTTCACCATTTGCTTTCATGACTATATTTAGTTTCTGCCACAATTTCACCATAAGCTGTGACTAAATTTTGTATATACGAGGGGCAGTGAATAAGTTTTGCAATTCGGATATAAGGAAACGAGATATGACGAAAAGTGTTCTATTATTTATCAATATAACTACCCTCGACTTCAATGCACTTGCGCCACTTGTCCCTGAGGCTTCGAATTCCCGACAACCAGAAATCTGCCGACTGCTGTTCAATCCACTCCTGGACATCTTCATCGTCCCCAAACCGGCGTCCACGAGGTGCAGCCTTGAGCTGGCGGAATAAAAAGTAGTCGCTGGGGTCCAGATCTGGACTGTAGGGGAGGTGGTTGAGCTCCTCGAATCCGCACTCACGCAGGGCAGCTTGTGCAACTCTGGCCTTGTGAACAGGGGCATTGTCGTGGAGGAGCAGAACACCGCGTGTCAACTTGCCGCGCCGCTTCTGACGGATGCACTTCTTCAACCCAGCCAGTTCCTCGGCGGCCTGTGATGGTCCTTCCACGAGGCGCATAGTCCACCATCGACACTCTCAGAATCCCAGAAGATGGTGGCCATAATCTTCCCGGCTGAGGGTTGGGTCTGGAACTTGATGGGGGGTCGGAGAGCAACTGTAATTCCAGGCCATGCTTTCGAACTTGGTCTCGGGATGGAGCCACGTTTCATCACCTGGCACTATGCGCGACTCGAATCCCGCCGGGTCTTGGATGTACAGGAGCAGCAGCTCCTCCGAACTTTGACGACGTTGAATTCGATCATGGGGCGTGAGGTTTCTAAGGACCCAATGAGCAGAGACCTTGGCCATGGCCAAATTGTCGTGGATGATGTTGAATACACTTCCATGTGATATTCCAAGTTCTCGCTCGATTTCTTCGACCTTCACCCATCGATTTTCGAGGATCATCCTCTCCACACGGGGCACATCGTCCTCGTTGGTCACGTCTGACGGGGGTCATGTTCAAGGGACTCACTATTCCAGCGAGCAATGGTTGCTTAGGAAGGAACGGTGTCGGTGTACACTGCAACCATGCGTTCATGGATCTCTTTTGCATTCTTGCCTTCCTTGGTCAAAAATTTTATCAATGCACGGTGCTCAACCTTCTCCATTGTTGAAAAATATGTGACTGATGATCTGCGATCAGCTACTGCTTCTTAAATAGACGAGGCAGGAGCATGTGGCTGCAGGTCCTGACTTATCATAACTTGTCCTAACACCCCCACAAACAGCCATTTCCCTTCCTCTGTTTTGCCCTACCGATTCACAAAACTTATTGACCGCCCCTTGTATGTGTATGTGTGTATGTATATATATATATTATATATATATATTATATATATATTATTATATATATATATATATATATATATATATACACACACACCGGTATATTACAACAAAAAAAAAACTGCCATGACTTAAGAATAAAATGACTTGATAATTTTGTTTATTTATGCATAATTTTTCAGGACTTGCAATCTGAATATATGTTTACCCCCCACCCATCCTCCCTTCCTCAAAATTTTTGTATATCTATTCAAGATTTTCTTGAGCATGGTATACATGAAAGCAAGGCACTAGACAGAGTGGAATGTTGCACTGGTATACACTCTTGTTTTTTTTCTGGAGTGAAAAATAATTTTTTTTTTTAAATAAAAGTAAATATATTCTCTGCCCTAATACTGTAACTAGATTTTAGGTAGCATCTATATTTAGCTTCACAGCAAAATTGCCTTATATTTTGGAGGCACTAAATATAGTTCCACCACAGTAAATGGGTTAATTGGCTTTTTCCTGGATGTGGAGGAGGAAGAATACTTATACTGTCCTCTGGTGGGTCATAAAAAGCAGCTACGGCTGATATGGGATGCTGGCCTTGGTAGATGAACCCACAAAAATTTGGTTCTTGCAAGTGCACACACAGATGCTGATGGGTAGGGATCTAGCTGACACTGTTCAGCCAGAGCAATTAATCTAAGTCAATGTGTGGAAAGAGGGATATATGTGAAGAGCAGGGTTTAAAAAGGGGAGATTGCAGATGCTTGCCCTAAGACATGCATAAAAAGGTGAAAGGAAATAGTTTGTGTGGCATGCGTGAGTGAATTACGTAGTAGTACTTTTGAGAAGTAGAAATATTCATTATGAATATGTACTCAAGAATGTGGGTGAAGTTAAGATTTGCTTGGTTGTAGTGCATGGATAATAGAAGCGGGGCCAAGAAAGAAAAGTTTGAAAAAGCCTTGAGATAAGGGAGGGATGAATGGATGGATGGATGGAATTGGAAATGGGTATCGGTTGATGACTATAGATAATAATAATGGATGAATAGTTGACATGAAAAAACGGATAATTGGAGCTTTTAGCAAATCAGAGAATGAAAATGAAGGGTGGTGTTTGTGCTGAAACAAACATTCTTTCACCACCATTCTTTCCAGCCCCCATGGTTGGGGGCTGGAAAAATAAACAGGTGAAAAGGAAGGGATAATCAAAAGTGAAATGAAAGGTTGTAGAATCTGAGATAAGGAAGAATGTGATAATGTTTGAGTAGGAAATGTGAATTAGAGTAAATATGGGGAATACAAGAGCTCTTGCATGTGGGTGTTCTATTAAAATGGAGCTGTACTTGCAGATGAAAATGTCAGGGATTATTCCCAATCAAAAAAATTTTCATAAAAAACTGGTGATGGTAGTGTAAATGTGGGAATGGTACACGTAAGGGTATCTGTGCGAGAAACTCCAGCTAATTTATGAGCACATTAAAACCAGGATCATGGATACATTTCCTGAAAATGCAGGGGTAGGGGATACAATTTAACACCTATATATTGGTAAAATTTTGAAACATTTTCTAAAATTTAAACATACATGCAGGTATAGAGTAAAATAAATAAAAACTGGGATAATATTGGTACTCTCAAGTAGTCAAAACAATAACAAGCTGATATTCAGTTAGAAGTATCAAAAATGACTAAAATAAAATTTATTCTCAAAAATAATTGGAAGTTGCTAAATGCAAATGAAACGCTTTTTGAAAAAAAGTCTTAAGATAAATAGATAATGCCAGTTATTTTTAGTTACAAATTATCATCATTCTTTCTTATTATTATAAATATATTATCAATTTATTGTGCTTAGGGCAGCAAATGACTAGGCTATGTTAAATTTTAATTTACACCAGGGACCATTATTTTGATTATAATTGTTTTCATCATCAAACTATAATTTGTAAGCTATAAGATTTTCTTTTTTAAGGAAAACCCTAATTTATTTTTTCCAATGGAAAATTTTGCTTTATTTTATTATAAATTATTTTTTATACCAAAGAATTGCTAATTTATTATAAAACCATGGTTAAATTTTTAGAAATTTTCTGAACTTCGCCAATTATAATTTTTTAAAAACTCTTAAACTAAATTTCCCCCCTTTCAAAATATCACGTTGCTAAAATATAGTTATAGAAAAAGATATATAAAAATAAATTTTCTGAACTTCACCATTTGTAATTAAAAATTCACAAAATTTCAATACTTATATTTATTTCTGAACTTCACCATTTTGTTTTTTGATATTATAAAAGAATTATTAGAAATAACTTTGATAAAAAAACATAAGTTATAACTAAACTAAGATGAATTATTCAAATACTCAAAAAATCCCCTTCTTAAATTATAGTTAGTGATGATGCCTATAGTGATTGGCATTTATACCATATTGCTCAATCCTTCAAATTTTAGTTAAATTTCATATTCTAATTAAGAAACAAAACGATCTCTTCTTGAAAAAACAACAACAAAAAAACACCCTCTAAATTTCCAGGTTAAGAAAAATGTTGGGAAAACAGAAGCCATATTATGCAACCCAAATAAATAACGAGGATAGTCCGTTGTGAGGTAAAACAACAGTGAAGAGGCAAGAATAGGCCATTTGAACATTTTTTATAATAAATTGTATATTATTTGGCCACCAATAGTCAAACCATGGCAAGATACATAAGAATTAAAACCTGACTCCTAAAACTCACCTCTTCTCGTTGTGGCATAGTAATGAGAGAGACTCTTGCTGGCACATCATTATCTTCTGCTACCCAGTAACTGATTATATTATCAGTAGGAGACCATGTAAATTCCTTAATACCAGGGACCTTGATACTTTTCTTGTCCAGAAGACCAAAGGACTGTGGATGAAAAACAATTGTATAAAAGGGCTCAAACTCATTTGGGTATATGATCTTTGTGATTGGATGCCTTAAATTTACTCTCCCATCCTTTGATTCATTCTCTATTCATATCTCCATTCTTTCATGTTAAGTGAGCAAATTGCAAAGCCCATATCAATCAGTTTTGAGCAATATGTTGCTAAAATTTGACATGTTGCATAACTTCATGATAAGCAGAATGCAAGCCCTTCCTTAAATAACAAGTTTAATAAAACAAACAAAAAAAGTGCCCTACACTGGATATGAAACTGAAATGTAATGTATCAGTATTTTTATGAGAAGGCAATGGGATTGGTCAGGAAATGTTTAATAAACGGAGGCATATGGAAGGATACAAATAAAAAAAGGGACACTGAAAAGAATTACACCTAGCTGCCCTTCTATACGAAAAGGCTGCATTATCTATTAAACCTTTAGGGACTAGGAGGACTATTCCGTCCTCTTTGATAAACATTGAATTATATTACTGCATATTCGATGTTTTGTGTCAGAGGCCGAACAGGACGGATCAGTCATGTTTAAAAATCACTTTAATGAAGTTATTGGCAACTCTTCAATGAAAACTTTTCAGTGTCAGCTGATTCTTTTGAAAGTGTCCATGGGCAGGAAGATTGAAATGTGATGTGTACATTTTTGTTATTACTGATGAAATACTAGGTAAGTTATGATCTTATCTTTTTCACAGGTCTTAATTTTGATACTAGAGAAAAAAAAATATATAGAAAGAAATTTGGATTTATAGATTATATTGTAAATAAATTATATAATTCAAAAGGGACTATTTGGTCATGCTAAGTCTGCTGCCACATTTTTGCATCAATTTTCCTTTCAATTTAGGGGGAACTAAGATAAATTGTATATATATTCCACACCCTGTATTTGAATTCTTGTAACAAATAATTAGCTTTTTTACTCATTATATATGTATGAGGAGTATTCAGCATATATACACACATATATATAGGCCTATAGTATTATATTTATTTATATATATAACACTAAGCCCTGGCTTCCATTTCAGCAAGAATGAACATTCTTGCTGGGCATTAGATGACACTTTAATGGACACAAGTGAAGAGGAGGATGGTTATGATACCGATATCTTTGAAGATAATATGGTCACTGATAACTTCCCAGGTAAGAAATGGATGACATCAATGTTTTTGAAAATTATTTCTATTGTTTTTCCTGTTATCGCCCTTTTTTTATAAAATATCTATTTGTAGGGAAAGATATGAACTCTGATGATGATGATTCTTTCGATGATGACTTGAACACTCCCACTGGTATTGGAACTAGATGAAACATTGGAACTAGATGAACCTTTGGAACGGAATCACCCTTCAGGGTCTTCCACTAAGCCACCTCATAGAAATAAACCTGTGCGACTCTTTTGGGAGCAGACTATCGGTGATGAAGAGATTCATGGACAAACATTCTGCTTTGAAACGACTGATTCAACAGAAAGAGAAGTGCGGCTGCCCATATGGTATTTTAGGACTTTTATGGATGATCGCATAATAAAACTGATTGTTGACCAATCAAACTTATATAGCATTCAAAAGAACCCAAATAAGCTTTTAGCTTTGAATCAGAATGAGTTAGAGCAGTGGTTAGGTTTATGTCTTTACTTTTCTGTTAGTAAAATATCAAATACAAAGTTTCACTGGAAGCCACCTATGGCTCAGGAGATAGTAACTTCAACAATGACAAGAGATAGATTCCAGCAAATAAAGTAGAATTTTCATTTGGTGGATAATTCCACAGCCATTGCAAATGGTCGTGGTACTCATGAGGAGTACAAAAATGCTAGTGATGACATAACATTGAAAGAAGTAAAATGGGTAGACACCCTATCTGTCTGCTTACTTTCTAGCTTTTTGCAAGCTAAGCCAATGGATAAATGTCAGAGATATGATAAAAAAAAGCAAAGTTCAAGCCGAAATTCCTCATCCTAATACTGTCAAATGATGTTGCAATGACCATATGGGAGGAGTTGATCTGCATGATCAATGCATTGCTTTATACAGAATATCTTTCCAAACGAGGAAAGATTATCACAAAATAATATTTCATTTGACTGACATGATTGTGGTAAACAGCTGGCTACTTTACAGAAGGGATGATAAACTTGCAATTCCTGGAAAATAACAACTTTCACTGTTGAATTTCAAATTGATATGACACAATCACTGCTGTTTGGTGGAAAGGACTGCTATAAAAAAAAGAGGAAGGCGATCAGACGTTAAAAATGATTATAAAAAAAAAGGAAAATGGGCAATTCTACTAATCCAATACCTACAAAGGATATTAGACATGATGGCTTTGGGCATTTTCCTGCCATAAGCAACAACAGACAGGTTTGTAAACTGCCGGGATGTAAAGGAAAGATTGTTTTAAACTGTGTGAAATGCAATGTCCATTAATGCTGCGATAATAAAAAAAATTGCTTCTTGAAGTTTCATACAGAGTAGTTCAAAAGAAAAAAAAATTTATATTTCATAAGCATAAAAAAAAAATTATAAATGGTTCTGAAGAATATTTCTTAAGAGCACTGATGGTACACAAAAAGGAATAAACATTTCTTTATAGTTTTTTAATTTTAACCATTTGAGCATTTTTATGACAGTAGGCCGATGAGGACGAAAACGTCCTCCTCATATAAAATATACTACTAATAATAACTAATAATAATATTTGCATCTGTTTATGTACCAACAATCTCAGTATGCTTTTCATTAGAAAAATAATATAAAAAGATTTATCTCACCCATATGCTGAATTCAGGGCCTAAAGGGTTAAAGAGGTAAACAAATTATGTCAAGACCTGGGTCAGAAATAAAAGACATTAAAGAAATTAACAACTCTCTCTAGTTGAGGACTTACTGGGGTTTTATATACACTGAGAAGTTCATCAGTAATCCTCCCAAAATACTTGTCATCATGAGACCATTTAAATACAGGCCAATTGGGATTATTTTCAGCATGAAAAGCCCTCTTCTTCTGGCCTGTTGTAATAGCCCAAATAATAATGGAATGAGGCTCTTCATTTCTTTGATCAACTTGTGAAGAAAATGAGACCATGTAACTGAGAAAAATATACATTACCAAAAGTTGGAACCAATATTTTGTCATTTTATAAATTGCAATTAAAATTATTTTAATTCATTTTTGAAAGGCATATAAAACACATTTCTGTTTGGTGATATTAGGTGCACAGCATAGTAATAAATGTGACCAGGCCTTTGGCAAAATGGGTTAGGAGACGCAGTGGTCCTAACCTGCCTCATGACAGCATAAATGCGTATCTCTCACTTTCAATTAAAACAAAAATTCCCTCAAAGAATGCCTCAACATGAACTTGGCAAGCTGTAATGCTTCTCACACTGTTACCCCCAAACCACTACCCAAACAGATCACTAAAAAAAACAACAACCTGCATAGCACTTTTAAAACTAGAGGCAAAATGCCCTAATCCAACGAGCCACCCTAGGTTGCTAAATCAGTTTCACTGGCCCGTGTATGAACAGGACACCAATCCCAACTAACAAAAATAGATTAAAACACAACACCTCCCTGAATCCATCCCAGAAACACTTTCAATACCTCTGGAAAAGACCACATGCGTCCTTCCTGAGTGATGTCAGGGGTGCCTGAAGATAACCTATGGAGCAACAAAGTTGGTCACTTCTAATCTATGGCAATGAATGCTTTATAGATCAAAATTGTGATAAATATACTAGATAGCCAAAACATACTTTTCACAGGGCGAAAAATCGATGAATTGTACACCTGGGTGGCTAAATTTGTGGATCTGTTTAAATTCTTCTCCACCCCACAATGCAATTCCTTTTCCATGAAATGTTGCTAAAAATGTTCCCCTGGGAGACCATCTGACATAGGATTCTGTCCATCTCTTTAAAGAAACAATTATTAGACTTCAGGTCAAAGAATTATTTTGCACACAAGTTTTTCAGTCTCAAATCAAGTACCTCTCTCATTTGAATTTGCTGCGGTTCTGGAATGCTGTTGAGGTAGATTGCAGTGGTAGATCCCATATTTTGGCCACAATCATAAATCACAGAAAATTGATCATAGCAGTTTTCATCCATCAAATAATAGTAGCAATTTCCCAAATCCTGGGGATGAATTGTTGTGGTAATTATACAAATCAATGAAACAGGCCCTGAGAGTGCCACTATGCCAAAAAGAGACATTTTGCAAGCAACATTTTTCTCTCTATGGAAACAATCTGCCACCAACTTCCAATGGCAGTCACAAAATTAAATTAAACTAAAAAGAAATAAAAAGCAGCACAAAAGGAAAAACAACAAAGACAAGTAAGAAAAGAACATTCTCAGGTGTTGAAGGAAGGCCCACATAACACTGATACTCAAACATGCATCCCAACACCCAAAAGCTATATACAATGGGGGGCCACTCCAACAAAAAAAAATTGTATAGTCCAAGTTGACTGAACATGCCCCAGGGTATGGAGCATCTCCATGATATAAGAACCCTGTGCATTAATCATACTTTTCCCAGATCAAAAATAAATGTGAGGTGTTGCCTACAAAGGAAAGCCAAGATAGCAGTTTTCAGTCAGTGCAGAAAATCCGACATGGATTGGAACTTGCAGAAACCACACTGATAAAAAAGGTGATCCCTGCTGTCCAGGAAAGTCTAATTAACATCCAATTTATCTATTAACTTGCAAATGCTTGAGAAATTTGGTGGAAAGTAGCCAGGGTAGCCTATAAGAAAAACCACCATTAATCCCCAAATCTCCAGGAGGAAGTCAGACCTCAGGGAGAATCTGCTCCCCTATTGTTGGATATCAAAACTAACCCAGTCCTATACACAAACTGCAACAGACCTATCACACAAAGTGATACAAACTGGTCCTAACTACATTGCACAAGTTGGAACTCCACAGTAATCAACACAGTGGCATTGCAAGAATAGGCCCTCACCCTCCTCCCTTACCACTGACCACACAAATACCCACACTAACAATTAAAAATACAAACATTAGGGGCATCAGGAACAAAGACAATTGCCTACAAAAATACAAAACATCACATAGCTTACATCCCATAAAAATGAAGTGAACTAACAAGAACACTTGAACAGTAAATTACAGAAATGCCCCGATGTAAAACCCATAACAGCTAACCTCACCAAAAATCAGTTTTTGCACACCAACAGTCAATGCAAGAAACATTAAATGTAATTCCCATCCTCCCTTGTGACCAATCCCACGATGCAGTCCTACCAACATACAAGGCAAATTTGGGAAAACTTTACATAGCATATTGAATACAAGAATTTTAATATTGCAGCAGTTAAAAGACAAAGAAAATATACCACAGGAAAAATGACTGATACTGCAACAAAATACATGAAATATATCATTATAGAGAAATAAGGATCAGATCACATGGCAAAAAATAATCTAAATATACAACTCAACAAACAACTGAAAACATTGCCTAGAAAATAGTCAGTGCCATAGTACTTGGGGGGGGGGGGGAACACACTAACTATCATGGCATATATTTGCCATACCCATCAAAAGGTAGCCAAGGAAACACCATTACTCAGCATACTAGTCAGGTTTCTAGTTGGGGGTAACAGGAGACTGAGTGCAACTAGACAGAAGAGCTCCAGTTTGCTTCTGGTATTCATGTTAGAGCTTGTGAAAGGATGGGGTGTCATGTGCTGTAGTAGCATCTCATCCAATTAGGATTCATCCCTAGCTCACCCCCACAAAACCCCTCATGCACACCTATCATCCACACCATCTTAGTCAGCACCTGCTCACATCACACTCATATATACTATCTTCAGAATACTATTTCCAATCAAGCTTCTTGATCTCTAATACCACCTCAGAACACTGTAAACCTCATGCACACCATAAACATTTTGCAGTCATTCCTTGCTTTATCCACCATAAATGGGATTAGGAGAAACAATTAGAACAATCACTAAAATCAACACACAACCCTCACTCACCTAGCATAGGCACAAATTCAATCACAAAATTAATTAATATCACAAACATCAAACAAACAAACCCAATGCCCTAATGGAAAACAAAAAGAAACCCTACCCTCCTTTGGACAACAGAGAAACTCCTGCTGACACTCCGATACTGCCAAATGTAACAAAGAAACTCAAAACTGCATAAAATAAAGCATTTAAAAAAATCACAGGCTCACACACCCAGAAACCCAAATTTTCTACAATACACAAATATAATAGGTACACAATCTTAAACCAAGACACATTAGGAACTTGGCTGGCTAGCTATAATGACAAACATAGGGGCAACCAAAGTAGAGGCTAAGCTCCTAACTGCACTAAGATGTGCATTTAAATTACTCTGTAAATAAAATTATCATTTGCCAAATAGCTACTATTCAAGATCACACTCAAAGATATTGTACTAAAAACACAACTCTCGCAAGCCTAATGGATATGGTTCAGGGTTTTCTATCATGAAGATACTGGGTTCAATACTGGGTGAGAGCACACGCACATCAGTGCATACTACAACAGGGGTAAGTAGATCTTGCACACCATCACAAGACGTGTCTTTTCCATCTTCACAGCACAACATACTCTGCCGTGTTCCAGAAGCATGCTGATGAAATATAAATATTCCTATATGGGCACTCCATACTATATACCCCGATGTGGTATAGTGGTGTACTTTATGAGGATACTCATCCACATGCCACCAACCATGTAAGGGTAAAAGCAATACATTTTTCTGGCATTCAGGCTGACAAAATTCAGCTCCCTATACAGCCTGTTTAGCCTTGCCCCATTTTGCTAAAATCTACTTTCTGTACCACCTCTCCCATCTAACTTGCTGCGGGGGGGGGGGGGGGGGGGGGATTACCCAATCCCCTCAACCCTTTGTTTAGGTTTAAAAACCCTGATGTGCTAGCTCATGCAGGGATAGGAGAGGCTTGGGAACCACTGTAAAGACCCTTTAATGCCCATAGGTTGCAAGACACTAGGACTTAATGGGTCTTGGGGCACAATTAAACGGAAGATTGGTTTTGCCCCAATAACCCCTTCCCTGCAACCATTCTTGTGTGCATACAGCTATACTGCTTTGGCAGGAAGCAGGCAAGGTTGTTTTACAAACTCTGACCACCATCCGGTAGGACAATAACAAATACAGTGCTCTCAGTCATTTCCAAGTGAATATGACAAAGCCCCACATTGATATATTCAGCATTAGGTTAAGTTGCAATTGAACTTCCACTTCCTAGCTGTTGCATGGGCAATGGGGGGGGACGCAACGCTCTAACCTGGTCCATCATAGTTTCACAAAGCATTGTACCACTAAAGTGTGGTAACATCAGTGGGACCTACAGCACAGGGTGTAGGATCAAAGCTTTCTCCCTATATCTCCTGAGCAATGGCCATCCCCATTCCTAGTGAATTATTAACAATAACCACAGATGCAGAACCATGAAGAGTTCTGTGATCACCAGTCAATGTGAAACACACACACACACACACACTACCTCAATGAAGACAGGTTACTGGTGCTTTCGCTTTCTGGCTTGCTAGCAAATGTCATTTAAATCTTTAGATGCCTTTCACTATCAGGCAGGGGGAAGGGGGGGACCTCATTTATGAGACTCAAGGATGGATTGTGTAACAGAACAGGATTAGCTAAAAGGTGCTAAGGGGGTGTGAGTTTAATATTGGGCAATCGTATAAATTCATTTTTATATATTTACCTTCATTGCAATTATTATGCACAGCAAATTCTCAAACTTTAAGGATATTCAACTATCCAAACTGCTCTACCATTGTTGCAAATAAAATTTAAGTTAAGTAATTTTAAATTTCATTTTTGTGCTTAAGGGGCCACGGTTGGTGCCAAGTTGTATAAAAATGAAAACCCAGGTTATTTGGGGCTTTGTCATTATAAGAACAATATTGTTGTTTATTGAGCCTGCATCAGGACAGGACAGGTAACGGAGGCAAAGCCCCTAACACTCCCCCTAATTAGGACCCTTAGAAAAAGATTGATGAAATTGGCTGAAAAAGAAAATCCTAATTGCATTTTCCCCATTCATATCTCACCTTATAGGGTTGAGGTTTAGGCGGTGTAAATTCCTCAGGAATGTTGTCATATTTGTCAAAATCAGTAAAGAGATTGCAAATGAATGTATGCTTTTTATCAAGTTTATGATTATTCCTTTTACGAACTGCTTCCTCAGCACTCGCTTTATCTTTATATTCCAAAAAAACATATCTGGAATACAAAAAAAATGGACAAAATGTATTATTACATTAAGTTGTTACCCCATCCGTTAATTATGAATACTGGGTAATATCCAGACCAAAGAAAATTAGCATAAGATCAGACTGATAATGATTGTCAATTGTGAGGGCATGAGGGACTGTCATCATTGGGGGAGGTATTTATTTTGACATCACCCAGCAAGCAGAGAACTTTCATGAAGGGGGAAGAGGGGGAGGGGAGGCAGATATCTGAGCTAAGTAGATATTTTGATTGTGTAGAGAGAGAGAGAGAGAGAGTGAAAGAGAGAGAGGGGGGGGGGGACTAAGAGAGCTATGCTCACCAATATATTCATCAATACACACTGATGCAGACACATGCTCCACACAAGCTCAAGACTACATTACACAACTAGAAAACAGACTAAAAATAGCACCCACCAAGTCCACTTCTCACAAGTCAACAAAGAACATCAACATTGAACGCTCCACAATACCCCACACACATGAAACAAAAATACTTGGAATCACATACAACACAAACAACAATCACAAAATGCAGGTCAAAACTTAACGCACTCAGAGCACTAACAAGTACAACTTTTGGACAACACAAAGAAACACTAGTATACAAGCAACAAATATGGTCCACAATAGACTGCCAACCCTGCCTGGGTCCATCATATCCAACACACAGCTATACGAGTTACAAATCACACAAAACACTGCATTATATGGGTGGGATTTGATGGATACGGATGACCTTTGATAGGCCCTTGTGGCTTTTGTCATCCGTGAAATTATGTTATGTTATACTTGGTGGCACACAAACAACACCCATAGAACACAGACATGCTGAAACCAAGGTACTAACTGTAAAACAACATCTCAACATGAGAGGCATACAGTTCCTAGCATCTGTCATAAACAACACAAACAGCCCCTGTCACCATCTACGAAATCACACACAGACAAATAGTTCAGATATTAGACAAACATGCTAAATACCATACCACAACCTGCAAATGTAAGTATAAAAAGCATATTCACACACACCTCACCGGGCAAGCAATGAACAATCTCTCACAACAAAATACTCAATGACACCCCACCTGACATAAGCAGCACAGAAACACAACTCTCACGGTCGGAGAGAGTACATCTTACACGACTTTGCTGTCAATACCACCAGTCACTAAACACCGCATAGACAACACCCATACAGATCTGTCCACTCTGCCAATTGTGTCTTCACACAGTCACATCTCATAGCAGATTGCCCTAACTTGGCAGCTCTCAGACAACATTTCACATGTCCATCAGTTATGGTTGGATGCAGTCAGTGTGGTGTCCTACCTGCGTGGTGTGGGCTCCCTGGAATGACAGAGCCCGGGGAACCACAACAACAAACCACATACATTGAATGAAGATGACTGCTCACACTGGGATTGAACAATGATTATCTACTAGGGTAATGACCACTACTAATACATCAATAGTGGTAGAAAATAATTAAATTACCTTAGAAATCAGTCCCAATTATTTTGACCAAGTTAAATGTCAAGCTCTCACCATTATCATCAGATGGTACAGAGCAAGTAAACAGTTTTGGGGAAAATTATTTTAAGAAGTGTTTAGTAGTCTACTATAATACATACCCTTTAGTTTTTCCAGTTTCATCTGCAGGGTAGTATTCATTAAGAATGGACCCTGAATCTTCAAAGATTTTTCGAACGACTTTCTTCAACTTGTCAAGTCTGTCTGGTTCCACTTGAGGGATTCCATCAACAATAATTACAGCTTCAACACCATCAGTTTCTTTGGGTTTCTGACGTAATAAATCGCCCAACAATTCTGAAAGAAAAATTATGCAAGATTGAATATAACCAACAAATTTGTTTATAACAAATACAAAAAAATTAACATAAATCTCATTACTTCTTAGGTGCAGTCATGCTAAATCAGATTAGGTGGGATATAGAATTCCATGGAAAGAATACTTATGAGATGTGGGATATTTTTAAGACTATATTAAACATGGTTCAGGAACAGTGTATTCCGATGAAGTCTATTAGGAAAAAATGTAGGAAACCATTATGGTGGAATCAAGAAATAGCTAATAAAGTTTCAGAGAAAAAAAGGGCATACCAGAGATTACAAAGTGAGAGTAGTTTAGATAATTTAAACCATTATAGGTCAACCAGATCATTAAGAAGACCAAAAGGACAGCCGAAATTAATTTAGCTAAAAATAATAATAAAGATCCTAAAAAATTCTTTAGCTATTATAAAATCAATAATAAATCTAAGTGATAAAATAGGGCCTATTAAATATGAAGGGGTTTTAAAAGAATCTGATGAGGAAATAGTAGAGGTCCTTAATGATCATTTTGCTTCAGTATTCACAGAAGAGAAACCAGTTAGATTAATTGATGATAATTCTAGGTCAAGGAAAGTAGTGATAAATTCTATTAATAGAGACAGAGAAGAAATTAAAGGGCTTATAATGCAGTTAAATACTAGTAAGGCATCTGGCCCTGACAACATTCATTCTAGGATACTCAAAGAAGGTGTAGAAAGTATTGCAGTAGCTCTTGAGAAGATACTGCAAATGATTGGAAATTGGAAAATGTAGTGCCAATTTTTAAAAAGGGAAGCAAAGAGGACCCAAATAACTTTAGACCAGTAAGCTTAACTTCTAGTCTGTAAAATTCTTGAGAAGATGGTTAAGAAGGGAATTTCTGATCATCTAGAGAGTAGCAGGTTAATTAATGATGCTCAGCATGGTTTTAGAAAAGGTAGATCGTGTTTAACTAATTTACTGGATTTTATGGATTATGTAACGAAAGAATTAGATAGGGGTGAGAAAGTTGATGTGATCTACTTAGATTTCAGCAAAGCTTTTGATGAGGTTCCACATAGAAGACTAGTTCATAAATTAAAGCTGCATGGAATATGTGGGAAGGTTTTAAATTGGATAACTGAATGGCTGAAAAATAGTGAGGTCAGAGTGGAGGAATGTTATTAGTGGCGTACCTCAGGGATCAGTTTTAGGCCCTTTATTATTTATAATCTATGTAAATGATCTTGGGCAAGGTGTGAATAGCAAAGTATTAATTTTTGCTGATGACACTAAATTGGCAGCTGTAGTCAAAGAGGTTGAGGGTAGTTTTAAAGTGCAGGGTGACTTAAATAAGTTGTTAGCTTGGGCTCAGAAGTGGCAGATGACTTTTAACCTTAATAAATGCAAAGTTATTAACATGGGGAGAGATAATAGGGAATTTTAGCTATGAGATGGATGGGTATTGGCTTAATTCAGTTGAAAATGAGAAGGACTTAGGAGTAGTAGTAGATAGGTCACTGAAATTTTCAAAGCAGTGTATTGAGGCACAAAATAGAGCAAATAGGGTGCTAGGTTACATTAAAAGAAATGTTAGCTACAAGAGTAAGGAAGTTATCCTTAAACTATACAACTCTTATGTCAGGCCACATTTAGAGTACTGTATACAGGCATGGTCACCACATTTTAGACATGATATAAACTTATAAGTCAGTACAAAGGAGGGCAACAAAAATAATACCATCCCTGAAGCACCTTGAATATGAAGATAGACTGAGGGTATTAAATGTTTTCATTTGAAAGAAGGTGTGTGAGGGGAGATATGATTGAGCATTTTTAAAATCTTTTCTGGGGTGGATAAATTGGATTTCAGCACGTTATTTGAGTTAGAAGGTAGTAATAGAACTAGAGGCCACCACTTAAAGATTAAAAAACAGAGGTACAGACTGGATGTTAGAAAATATTTTTTCACTAAGAGAGTGGTGGATTATTGGAATAGTTTGCCACCTGAGACTGTAGACAGCCCAAACTTGAATGTTTTCAAGCACAGATGGATCATTATATGGGGATGGAGGGTTAATTTCTTACTTTCGGTATGTGGATATGTTTCTTGACTCATTCCTGTGGATGCAGTTTCTTTTTATTGTATATTTTGGGGGACTTTGATTTTGTTTTTGATAGACTCCTATGGAGGCTTTAAATTATATATTGTAGATGCATGGTTGGGCATTCCTATGGATTGTTAAATTGTATATTGTAGATGCATGATCTGACAAAATCCTATGGATGCTTTATGTGGGTGGATTTGATGGATACGGATGACCTTTGATAGGCCCTTGTGGCTTTTGTCATCCGTGAAATTATGTTATGTTATAACATAACATAACATAATTACACGGATGACAAAAGCCACAAGGGCCTATCAAAGGTCAAAACCCACCCACAAAAAGCACCATCACCAGGGAAGACAAAATCAAAGTCCCCCACAATATAATATAACAGATGACAAAAGCCACAAGGGCTCATCATAGGTCATCCGAGTCAAACGGCCTCTTTTTCAAGGCACCCAAACTCCCAGGAAAACTACATCCAGAGGATTGCATCCAGAAACAAGGGTATCACCAATCAAGGCTTGTCAAGAACTAAATCATGCAGCTATAGATATATACAAACAATATTAATATATACAAAACTTAGGAACCATCACAACCTTCCCTTCCCATAAACTCATCCAACCTACTCTTAAATACATTTAGATTTGGACTACCTACTACCCTCGGCGGCAATTTGTTCCAGAAGTCCACCACTCTATTGGTGAAAAAATATTTTCTTAAATCCAACCTAGACCCTTGCTTTTTAATTTTCAAGTGGTGACCTCTAGTCCGATTTCCATCATCTAACTCAAAAAACTTGCTAACATCCAATTTATCTATCCCGGAAAAAATTTTAAACAGCTCAATCATATCCCCTCTCACACACCTCCTTTCGAACGAGAACATATTTAATACCCTCAGTCTATCTATATATTCAAGGTGCCTCAGGGAAAGAATAATCTTTGTTGCCCTCCGTTGCACTGACTCAAGAAGGTTAATATCGTGTCTAAAATGTGGGGACCATGCCTGTATACAGTACTCTAGATGTGGCCTAACATAAGAGTTATAGAGTTTAAGAATAACCTCCTTACTTTTGTAACTGACATTTCTCTTAATGAAACCCAGCACTCTATTTGCCCTATTTCTTGCTTCAATACACTGCTTAGAAAACCTTAATGACTTATCTATTACTACTCCTAGATCTTTCTCATCCTCTACTGAGCTCAGCCAATGCCCATCCATTTCATAGTTAAATTCTCTATTATCTTTTCCCATGTTAATAACTTTGCACTTATCAAGGTTGAAAGTCATTTGCCACTTATGTGCCCAGGATAACAATTTATTTAAGCCCCCATGTAAACCAACTTGTTCAATGCCTTGTCACTAAAGTTACATGATGCAATGTTTCCCTATTATTGTAATGAATTAAGAGCTAACTTGCACTAAGTTCAAAGAGACATCTCAGGGAGGAAAGGTGAATGGATGGAATGTAGCAGATGGAATAATGATCTACAGATAAATTAGGCACATATCTTTAAACTAGGAGGAGAGTGAAGTTATAGAATAAAAATATAAGGAAAATAGATACTGAATAAACAGCGGCATTAGTATATATCATGGAGTCATGATTTGATTAACCTTACCAGTGGCAAATCATGCACTGTAGCAGTAGCTCCTCACTGAGAAATAAAGCAACTTAATTGAGCTCAGATCGGTATGTGTGGTACCCTCCAGGGTAGCATCCTGGGCAAAACCAGGTGCACCACCAGTCTGAGAGCTATACCTAGCTCTCAAAGGAGTTTACTGGCCCTAGCAACATACGCTCAGCTGCATAAAACTCGCATCCGTAGTCAAGCTTCGAACAAACAAAGGAAGAATATCCATTACACGAGTAAAAGAGACCCTAAGGCTGCGAATGTGAGCATCCAAGATGAGGCGTCAGTCAAATACAAGACCAAGGAAACGGTGCAATTCAACCACTTCCAGGCGTACACCACCTTAGTCTTGGCCAAGGAAAACTGAAACCTGTGCGTTTCGGCATAGAGAGACGCGGTTCAATGCCTGTTGGAGTCAACGCTCCAGAGTTGAAATCTGAGCCGAGCCAAAAGATAGCCCACGTAGAGCGTAGCGAGAAAATCTTCTGGTAGCACCGAGGTGATGCTGTTGATGCTCAAGGCAAAGAGTGTGACACGGAGGACACCATATTCCTGCTCCATTGGGCAGGAGAGGGCTCCCCACACCTGTACGCAGAATCGATGATCTCGCAAAAATTCAGATATAAACATCGCGAGGCATCCCTTCACCCCCATTATGTGGAGAGTCTCCATGATACCATATCGCCATTCGGTATCATAAGCCTTCTCAGGATTGAAAACCACTGTGGCATAGTGCTATCTATGAAGGAAGGCCTCGCAGACGGCATTTTGCAGTCGGAGCAGAGCATCCAACAGGGGGTGCAACTTGTGGAAGCCACATGGTGCAGAAGACAGATGGCCTCCGCTGTCCAGGAAAAAGGCTAATCTAACATTTACCAATTTCTCCATCAACTTGCACATGCAAGAGGTTAAAGATATTGGGGAGAAAACCACCAGAGTAGAGTGATCTCTCACAGGTTTGCACAAGGCGAGCACAGTCGTGATTAGCCAGGAATCTGGGAGGAGACCCTCCACCCAGATCCTGTTGAACAAATATAAGAGGAAGGCCATGCCTCGCTGACCCAGGTGTCGAAGCATGGCATAAGGGACATCGTCCGGACTATAGGCGGTGTACGCGCATGAAGCAAGAGCAGAACACAACTCAGTAAATATGTAGGTTAGCGACTGACAAAAAAGTGGTTTTTGGTAAATATTTTAGTTCACCCTTGCCAGAATATTCATGCACATTTGAGTCGTCTGACATCAGACCCCACCCCCACTATAATTCGCAAAATGATTTGGTTAAATCATTCACCTCTGTAAACATTAGAACATTAGTCTATAAACCAGAGATACCTTGCCACTGTTAATAAATGCATTAGTTTGTCCCCATCTGGAAGATGGCAACATCATTTGGTACCCACGATTCATCGCCAATGATATGAAGGTGGAATCCGTACAAAATTGGTTCCGTAGAGGTGATATAATTCAAGTTTACAAGCTTCTAAATGGATTGGAGAGAATTGACCCTGGCCTTTTCTTCATACAGCAACGCGAGGTCATTCCAATAAACTATTTAAATGCCATTGCCAGAAGATGGTGAGGAAAAATGTATTTGAGGATTGTCAATGACTGGAATTCTCTGCCAGATCAAGTGATCACAGCCACAAGTCTCCAGTCCTTTAAGAACAAGTTGGATAAACAGTGGGAAGCCAACTGATATAGCTATATGTAGCCAGCATCTTAGAAATTTTCATAACAATGATCAGGCGACTACAGGATTACCTCATGAGCCTGTACAATGAAGATCATCATCGTAGTGTGGTCCCCCCCATTGTGTTTACCCCAACATGAGCGGTCCCCTTAAATGTACTCCAAAAACATGAAACATTTTGGAACATGGACGAAATAGTACGTCCCATCTTTTGAGGCACTAATCTACATATTTACCTGCAACTCACTCAGAGTAAACCTATTGTTGAAGGGTTCTCCGCCTCTGGAGGTAAGGTCCAGTCGGCAACCTTCCACATCACGACATGCATTGAATGCTGGAGGGGCAGCATCCCGACTGGAGAATGCGGTCGTGAAGGTTTCCCCAACAGACATGAGGTCAGAGATTGCGGTCCCATGCATTGAATGCTGGAGGGGCAGCATCCCGACTGGAGAATGCGGTCGTGAAGGTTTCCCCAACAGACATGAGGTCAGAGATTGCGGTCCCATTCTCCTGGAGAATGGGATAGGGGGTCCTGTGAGATCTTGCCCTGAATCATTTTGACTCGCTTCCACACCTCTGCTAGAGGGGTCTTCCCGCCAAGAAGACCAGCGGCTGTGCTTCAAAATATATTGGAACCTAGCCCTAGCCCGAAGAAATTCACCGACGGGGAAATCATTAGGGTGGTGCTTATAGCACATGTAGGCATGCTGACCACGGGAGTGGTCAGCGTGCAAAACAGCCAGACATTCTGGAAATAGTAGTCAGGCCGGCGGCAATGAGGTTGCCGTAGAACTCAACAGCTTCATCTACCAACCTAAAGCCTCAACTGACACGAGAGAATTCAGTCATTTCCGGAAATGCACGCCACCATGCCCACGCCAAGCACCACCGAGGTGGTCTCCTAGGTGGTAGCTGCCCTTTAAATATTTGAATTGGAAAGTGATCATTACCGTGGAGGTCAACAACCACCCCCTAATCAAAATCAGGCTGTGCATCCAGAGAACACAGATATAGATCAAAGCAAGAAAATGATTTTATTTTTTCAAGGGGCTATCTGGCGACTGCCCACTTGGGCATAAGTCGCCGCAAACAAACAGCCCAGTTCTAAGCTACTTTTAAAATAAAAATTTTAACAGACACAACAATAAAAAGGGGATAACAATCAGGGAGCAAGCTCCGGCGTTGGGGGGGAGGGGTCCCCCTCAACCCAAAGGAGCCTGCAACGTACAAAAAAACAAAACAAACAATACCCCCCCAAAAACAAGTTAAATACAAGGGAGAAGGCCGGCCTGCCCCACAAAAGTCAACAAGTCCACCAGTCATGGTGCACCCACTCATCCCGAGTACAAGGGACAGGCAGTAGCGACCCCGCCCATCCCAGTACCGAGACAGGTAACGTGCGCGAAGATCACACAGACTGGGACATTCAACAAGAATGTGTAACAGTCTGGGGGACGGCGCAGTCGTCGCAATAGGGCCAGGCGAGCGCTCCATCAAATAAGAGATGCGTCACACGAGTGTGTCCGATTCGGAGACGACAGAAAGTGACCTGAAGCCGTTGCGGCATTGGGGGATAGGTCCATGGGAACAGTCGCGTCTCCCATCTTCTTTGCCAAGCAGTCCGAAGAGCTGCCCGTATTCCTGCCATGTAGTCGGTTTGAGGAAGAGCGAAATGCTGGTCCAGTCGCAGAGTCCTCACAGACTCTTTGGCGCGCTTATTCCCCGCAATTCCTACATGTCCAGGAACCCAGCAAAAGATAATCTCGGCATCCGCCCGGCTCGCCAAAACCGTGGCATCGCGGATATCGCGAACCAGGGGATGCGGAGATTCCAATGCCCGAGAGCACTCAGGGCGCTTTGTGAGTCGCTATAGATCACAATCCGGTCTCCGAACCGGCCACGTCGCGTAATCTCCCGTACCGAGTGGTGTATTGCCACCAGGCAAGAAAATGAAGTGGTTGTGGGCAATGATGCGTAAACTCATCCACATTTAGGACACCTATCTTAAGCTCTTCAATTAGATCGGCAAGGACTTGTCCCCTGGGATTTATTGAGTAGTCTTCCCAGAGAGGATGTCTGCCGTCAGATATCCAAGCAAGAGAAAGGGCCTCAGCAACCATGCCACGACTGAAGTCCTGCACATGGAAGTCAGCTGATGGTGGAATGTATGCAGAAATAACAGTATACCTTCTGTCCAGGTGAAGCTGCACAGCCACTCCATGAAAGGAGGTATCTAAAGTGAAAAAAAGAATGGAGACATCATGCCGGGTGTAAACCACGCATCCCCACCATCTTGTGGTGATAGTCTGCAAAAAGATAGCTAATGGGGAACGGGACTAGATACTAATAGTGGTCAGGGAATTATGAGAGGACATTATAGTACTGAAAGTAGAATGGACTTGGCAGATAACACAAATAGGTTCCAAGGCGATAGAGGTGAGGTCATTCAAGTTTCAAGAGGTGCTTCAGGGATAGGGGGGTTAAATTGTTTCTATACAAATGCTCGTAGTCTTAGAAACAAGAAGGATGAGCTATTTAGTTATATTAGCAATGAGGATATAATATATTATGCGTTACTGAATCATGGGTTAATGAAATAGAATTTAGTGACACTATAAGTGAATTTGATTTACAGGGCTATAATATGTACATTAGTCAAAGGACAGGTAGGATTGGTGGAGGAATAATTATCTATATAAAAAACAACATTGTTTCAAGTTTAAATACTTCAATAAAGCAGGATGGAGTTGAGTCACTTTGGATAGATATTAGGTTCAGTAAAAATAGAATGGTGCATTTGGGAGCTTTTTACAGGCCACCTGGGCAGACTGATGATATAGATGAACTAATGATAAGGGAAATAAGTAAGGGATGTGAAACAGATGCAGTTATTATTGGGGACTTCAACTTAAACTCTGTGGACTAGGAAAATATGATAGGTAGGGATAGAACAAGTGGCAGGTTCATAGAATGCTTTGAGGATAATTTTTTGAATCAATTTGTTAATGAGCCAACGAGGGGGGACAATATATTAGATTTAGTACTTTGTAACAGTGATCATTTAGTTCAAGAATTGACTGTTGGGGAAGCATTGGGAAATAGTGACCATCAGATAGTTCGTTTTAACTTGGGAATTGAGAAGGGTAAAATAACTGAGAATGCTGAAAAAGTTCCAAATTTTCATAAGGGAGATTATGTAAAACTTCGAAGCTTGCTAAATTTGGTAGACTGGGATATAGAATTCAGAGGCAAAAATGCTTATGGGATGTGGGATACTTTCAAGCATATAATAAATGTAGTCCAAGAACAATGTATCCCAATGAAGGCCATTAGGAACAAAAGTAGGAAACCATTATGGTGGAATAAGGAGATAGCTAGAAAAATTTCAGAGAAGAAAAGGGCATATAAAAAATTACAGGTAGAAAATAGTATTCAAAATTTAAGTGATTATAGAATGGCTAGGAATAGCAACAAGTCTGGCAGAGTTAAAATAGGACCTATCAAATATGAAGGGTTTGTGAGAGAAACTGATGAGGAAATAGTTGAGGTACTAAATGGTCATTTGGCATCAGTATTTACAAAAGAGAAACTAAATAGTCCTATGTATAGTACTCATGGGTCAGGAAAAGAGGTGTTTACTAACATTTGTGTGGATCGGAGGATGATAAAAGGACTAATAGGTGATTTAGATACTACCAAGGCCTCCGGCCCTGATAATATTCATTCTAGGATATTTAAAGAAGGGGTAGAAAGTATCTCAATAGCTCTGGACAAGTTATATACTAGGTCATTGGAATATGGAGAAATACCCGATGATTGGAAGAGAGCGAATGTAGTCTTCATTTTCAAGAAGGGTAGTAAAGAGGATCCAAATAACTTTAGACCGGTTAGCCTAACTCCTGTAGTCTGTAAAATTCTTGAGAAAATAGTTAAAAAAAGGATTTGCCAACATCTAGAGGGTGGGGTTAATCAGCGATGCTCAGCATGGGTTTAGATCAGGTAGATCATGTTTGACTAACTTACTAGACTTTCTGGAGTTTGTAACAGATCAAGTAGATAAGGGAGGGAATGTAGATATAATTTACTTAGATTTTAGTAAAGCATTTGATAAGGTACCACACAGGAGACTAGTTCATAAATTAAAAATGATTGGGATATGTGGGGGTGTTTCAAATTGGATAGCTGAGTGGCTGAAAGACAGGAAGCAAAGGGTAGTGCTAAATGGTGTAAAGTCAGAGTGGAGGGATGTTATCAGTGGGGTTCCTCAGGGATCAGTTCTCAGTCCATTATTATTTGTCATCTATATAAACGATCTTGGGGAGGCAGTTAATAATAAAGTGTCAATTTTTGCGGATGATACCAAATTAGCAGCTGTAGTTAAAGATATTGATGATAATTTTAAAGTGCAGGGGGACTTAAATAAATTGTTATCCTGGGCACATAAGTGGCAAATGACTTTCAACCTTGATAAGTGCAAAGTTATTAACATGGGAAAAGATAATAGAGAATTTAACTATGAAATGGATGGGCATTGGCTGAGCTCAGTAGAGGATGAGAAAGATCTAGGAGTAGTAATAGATAAGTCATTAAGGTTTTCTAAGCAGTGTATTGAAGCAAGAAATAGGGCAAATAGAGTGCTGGGTTTCATTAAGAGAAATGTCAGTTACAAAAGTAAGGAGGTTATTCTTAAACTCTATAACTCTTATGTTAGGCCACATCTAGAGTACTGTATACAGGCATGGTCCCCACATTTTAGACACGATATTAACCTTCTTGAGTCAGTGCAACGGAGGGCAACAAAGATTATTCCTTCCCTGAGGCACCTTGAATATGAAGATAGACTGAGGGTATTAAATATGTTCTCGTTCGAAAGGAGGTGTGTGAGAGAGAATATGATTGAGCTGTTTAAAAATTTTTCCGGGATAGATAAATTGGATGTTAGCAAGTTTTTTGAGTTAGATGATGGAAATCGGACTAGAGGTCACCACTTGAAAATTAAAAAGCAAGGGTCTAGGTTGGATTTAAGAAAATATTTTTTCACCAATAGAGTGGTAGACTTCTGGAACAAATTGCCGCAGAGGGTAGTAGGTAGTCCAAATCTAAATGTATTTAAGAGTAGGTTGGATGAGTTTATGGGAAGGGAAGGTTGTGATGGTTCCTAAGTTTTGTATATATTAATATCGTTTGTATATATCTATAGCTGCATGATTTAGTTCTTGACAAGCCTTGAATGGTGATACCCTTGTTTCTGGATGCAATCCTCTGGATGTAGTTTTCCTGGGAGTTTGGGTGCCTTGAAAAAGAGGCCGCTTGACTTGGATGACCTATGATGAGCCCTTGTGGCTTTTGTCATCCGTTATATTATATTGTGGGGGACTTTGATTTTGTCTTCCCCTGGTGATGGTGCTTTTTGTGGGTGGGTTTTGACGGAGGCGGATGACCTTTGATAGGCCCTTGTGGCTTTTGTCATCCGTGTAATTATGTTATGATGAGATAACATAACATAACATAATTTCACGGATGACAAAAGCCACAAAGGCCTATCAAAGGTCATCCGCCTCTGTCAAAACCCACCCACAAAAAGCACCATCACCAGGGGAAGACAAAATCAAAGTCCTCCACAATATAATATAGCAGATGACAAAAGCCACAAGGGCTCATCATATGTCATGCAAGTCAAACAGCCTCTTTTTTAAGGCACCCAAACTCCCAGGAAAACTACATCCAGAGGATTGCGTCCAGTCACTATTGGGATTCATAGAAGATCATCTAATTTTTGATGAGTCCCAATTTGGTTTTAGGCCCAACCGTTCAGTCACTGACCAACTTTTACTCACTTACGACTACATAACTTACTGGTATGATCAAGGACAAGTGGTTGATTTAATTCTATTTGACTTTGTTAAGGCATTTGACCGAGTGCATCACCAGACACTCATTGACAAACTAGTGGCGATTGGTATCTCCGGCAATCTGTTACAGTGGATCAGCAGTTTTCTACTCGGCCGCTCAATGAAGGTCTCAATAAATGGATACACAAGCCTGGCAAAACCAGTCTTAAGTGGAGTTCCCCAGGGTTCGGTTCTGGGCCCATTGTTGTTTCTCATATTCATAAATCACACCTGCTTCCAAATTCAGTGCAACTTTAAGATGTTTGCTGATGACCTCAAATTATATTTTCACTCCTCAGCCCCATCCCTTGGCTGCTCCTTATCTCTTCCAGGTATGCAGGATAATATTGATTTACTATCTTCCACTGCTGCTTCTTGGGGGCTAAGGTTTTCTACCAGTAAATGTGTCCATCTCCGCTTTGCTAGACAGCGCTGTGTCCAGTCAGATGATCTCCTTACTCCCATATACATCCTAAATAACATTCCTATAAATCAATGCTTCTCTCACAAGGATTTGGGAATAACTGTGGATAGGAAACTGAAATTCCACCAGCACATAAGCTGTGCAACTGCTTAAGCCGGAGGTATTGCCACTAATCTTTTAAAATCAACTGTTACGCGCTCGGCTATCTTCATGTCAACCCTTTTCATCTCTGATGTCCGACCGATTCTAGATTTTGCATCTCCAATTTGGAATCTTGGGTTCCAGGGCCAAAATCAGCTTCTGGAATCTGTTCAACGCAGGTGGACAAAACAGGTTGCTGGTCTGACTGATCTTCCATACCTTGACAGGCTGACAACTTTGGGATTATTCTCCGTGAAGGGTAGGCTGTTAAGGCAGGACCTTATTTATTGCTATCGTATATTCCACGATTTAACCATCATCTCCCCTTCCGACATCTTCACAATGGCACCTACTGTTGGCACAAGAGGTCATAAATTTAAGATTCAGATGCAGCATTGTCAGTTGGAAGCTCGTAGACGATTTTTCTCTTGTCGAATTATCCAAAAATGGAATTCTCTACCCCAAGATATTGTTGATGCTCCGAGCCTCACTGCGTTTAAGTCTAGACTGCAGTACTTTCTCGGTGAAGAATTGTTCCATCTTTGACCTACTGCCAGTTCATTTCAATCTCAATTTGTTATATTTTCAAGGTATTTTATATGGAGGATACACTTAGCCAGTCATTAATGATATATTTGAGTAAACCTCCCGTGTAGCCTGACTGGAGTATCTGTCTTGGACTTTTGGGCCTGTCCCTCTCCTATCCGGTCTGGCTGGACTAGAGTGGTAGGGCCCTACCAGGTAATAGAACCAGGTAATAGAATCACCAATCAAGGCTTGTCAAGAACTAAATCATGCAGCTATAGATATATACAAACAATATTAATATATACAAAACTTAGGAACCATCACACCTTCACCCCCCATACTCATCCAACCTACCGTCAGATGAGCCTCTGTAGCTCCTCACAGTTGGCCTCGAGTCCACAGCAATTCCATTGAAGGAATATGCCATCCAGGTCTAGCTCAGGAGATGCAGGAGCCCTCTTTGAACAGAAGACCCTCACGGGAATGACCCTACAGTTCCCTGAGGCAGAATGCCAGGTGCTGTTGGCCGGACAAAGCATTGTCGGACTCAATACAAAAGTCTTGACAAAGCAAACATCTGGTATACCAAACATCCAATCAACATATAGTCTGCATGGTTTTGAACTGGGTCTAATAAGCTAACAAGCCTCTACCCAGGAATCTTCTGTTGACATTCATTTAGGGGTATTGTATAATACCAAAAAAAAACAAGCAATGATAAAAAAATGCCTAAAAAAGGGGGTAATTGTGTAGACGATGGCCAGATGCGATTATTTTGAGCATCGGCTCATTGTTGGGTACGGCTCACCGCGGGGATAACACTGCGATGACCCTGAGTTTCAATCCTTTGGGGGGGGTCTGGGGGGCTCAGCCCCCAGTATAAAAACGAAAATCACCATAAAATTCTTCGATTTCATCTCTAAAAAAGTAACAACGAAAAGTAGCCCAAAATAGTCCCTAAAAAGCTAGGCCTAGGATCCGGCCATCGTCTACACAATTACCAAAAAGGGAATCAATAGCAAAGCAGGGTTGATCACGCAATCTAATCTATCTCCTGAGGCTATGCATTTAGCGGTATTATGACTGGAACGACTTTTGATAGGCCCTGGCGTATTTTTTTAATGTCAAAATACAAATTTATTACCAAAAATACTTCCTTCGGAGTACGTGGGAAAAGAGGTGAGAAATGGGAGATTATAATTCTATGAAAAAAATTAATTCAACGGATAACATAAGCTGCAAGGGCCTAGAAGTCATCCGAATCAACACCCTATGGACCTAGTTTATATTAGGAAAGAAAAGAATAAAAGAATATACCTTCCTCAGTTATGTCATCAACATAATCTTCAGGATCACTAAAATCCGGCTCCTCTTCTTCTCCTCCATCATCATTTTCAAGTTTTGGCTTATTTTTCTTAGCCATCTTGCAGTCGGCCTCGTGTGACTACAGTAACAAATGGCAGGTTCCAATATTGTTGAAGTTTGAAATCCTCATCCAAGGGCGCCAAATAGGTAATGTATATATATGTATATGGATGTGACTCAATGTAATAAAAAAAAAATTGGTTAAGAGTAACACACACGAAAAATCATTAAAGCCTACACGTTTTAAAACAGATATCCATCACAAACTACGAAGGAACAAGATTAAAAATAGAACTTTTACAAGAGAGAGAGAGCCACACCTCAAGACGAGATCAGAAACTTTATACCCTAAAGAATATAGAAATACTTCCAAATTAGACTTACAATGTAGAACAATTTTAAGAACGTTTATGACCAAGTGACATAAGCATCATTTATAAAAACTAACAGATTTATAACAAATTATTCGACACTACAAATTTGGTAAACAATATTATAATGAGGTCACATTGAAAAAATAAGCGAGCTTACTAAAATAGGAATCAAAATAAGAATCAGGACGTCAATAGTATCTAACATCCAGATTCTATAGATGAATTATTGGTTATTATTGACTTTAAGGTAATCATTCTTTGTGTACATTTCATTGCCCAATTCTCTCCCTGAGTTGTCTCGTCTCGGGTAGATATGTTCGTGCACAAGTAGCAAATTTTAAAGCAAGAATATAGTTTTGCTTAATTTCATTTTTGTTTTATTTTGGTTATGTAATTTAAATTGTTTGGTTAATAAAGTTAATTTTGTTTCTAATATTTGTTCTAATTTTGATTTGGGGATTGTTGGGGTAACTGAGACATGGCTAACTTCTGCTACTTCTTCTTCTGTGGTCACTGTTCCCGGATATACTTTTTACAGAAATGATTCTCCCTCCAATCTGCCTAAGCATGGAGTTGGGTTGTATGTAGATAATTCCTGTAAAGTTGGCCAGTTATTTAATAACCACCCTAATATCTGTTGTGTCTTTTTACCAGGCTTTCAAGCTTATGTCATGGTGGTATATTGACTTCCTACATATTCATTGTATGATAATGCTATGTTGCTTTCATTTCTAAAATCTTTCTGTTCTGGTAAAGATTTAATCCTAATGGGTGACTTTAACCTGCCTGAAAATGACTGGTCAGGCTTAGTCCCTTTCGCATACTCACTCCTCTCCCGCTCTTTTCTCGGTCTTTTTAACTCTCCTAGTCATACTCAATTAGTAAATTTTCCCACTTTCATTCGTTCAAATAACATTCTTGACCTGGTGTTCACTTCTTGTAATGATAAAATCTCTGAGTTGTCATGCTTGGACCCTGTTCCTGGGTGTGAGCATGTAGGTGTCAGGTTTAGGTGTTCTGTGGTTTCCCCTGAAGTAAATTTGTTGATACCATGTAAACATCTTGACTGGTTTCGGACTAGGCTTTCCTTAATGAAAGACTATACTTATTTTCTGTCCATTTTGTCCTCCACTATTTCCTATTTTGTACTCTGTAAACAGGTGAAGGGATTCAATCCTCCTTGGACTAGGAAGTTGTCATTGGCCATTTCTAGACAAAAGTCTAATGCCTGGTGTAAGTATAAGATCCTACGAACGCGTTTTGGTCGAAATTCTCCTTTAACTGTACAAGCCTGGCTAAACTTGCGTGAAATTAACATTCGCTTTGAACATGATGTTATCAGCACAGTTTCTAATTACGAAAAATATGTAGCCCAGCATAATGATCCTAAGAGACTACATTGTTATTTGAGGAATAAAAAGACTGACAAGACTGAGGTGGGGCCTTTGATCATTAATGGTTCCTGGGTGTGTGATAACTGTTCAGTGGCCAACGATTTGGCTGACTATTTTTCATCAGTTTTTGTGAGGAACGCGCCCTTAGATCTCTTTCCTCACCAGTTTTCTATTTCAAAGATGACGTTTGAAGAGCTTACAATCATTGATGCGCTAAATGCATTAAAAATGTTAAAAAATACTCTAAGCTGTGGCTGGCCCTGACAATATTCCTCCCATTGTTCTGAAAAACTGTGTTACTGTTTTATGCTATCATTCCCATACTTCTTCTCTTTAGTAAAAGCCTCTCTTCCATGACTGTCCTTCAATGTGGAAGGTTGCTCATGTGCTTCCTTTATTCACTCCAATCCATCCAACTATAAGCCTATTAGTATGACATCTAATTGTTGTAAAACATTGGAAAGAGTCATTGTTTCAAAAATGTTTAATTATCTAGAGTCAAACTCTTTACTTTCGCGCTCTCAATTTGTCTTCCGTGCTAATCTATCTGTGCCTGAATAATTACTACTGACCTATGACTGTATTAGCAAAAATGCAGATCTTGGAGCATTAGTTAATGTACTTTATTTTGATTATAGTAAAGCCTTTGATGTTGTTAATCATAGATTGCTTATCATCAAACTTTTTCAACTTGGTATTTGTAACTCATTGCTTGGATGATTCAGCGATTTCTTAACAGATAGAAGTTTGAAAGTTGTAGTGCAGGGTTCTTTCAGCTACTTAGTTGATGTTACTAGTGGGGTCCACAGGGTTCTGCAGTGGGTCCTGTTCTTTTTTTAATTTATATGAATCACATTTGTGCTGATGTCAGCAATAAAATCGTCTTGTTTGCAGATGATTTATAATTGTATTTGGCTCTCCCTCATGTTGATCTGAGCAACTTTAATAGCAATGGTGCTTGTGTTTCTCTACAAAATTACGTTTCTCAAATTTAGAATAAAAGTAAATCCTGAAGCCTTTCCTTTTCTGTAAATAAATGTGCCCACATCCGCTTTTGCGGTTTACCTGCTGTCCCTATGGGTGTGTACTACTTGGGTGATGGTCCTATTACATCTAAATCTTCCTTTCAGGCCCTTGGCATTTTGGTAGATGTAACTCTAAAATTCCATCTTCATCTCAGAGAGGTCGTTGTTAAAGTAAATGGTGTTGCTAATAATATTCTCCGAGGGACCGGTAGAGAACAATTCAGTTTATGTGTCAGGTGTTCGTTATGTATATTCGTCCAATTATTGACTTGGCTGAGTTGTATGGAATACCGGTTATATTGGTGATCTGCACCTTCTTGAATCAGTTCAAAGAAAGTGGACCAAAAAAGTTAGTGGCCTGTACGATCTCCCATATGCTGAAAGATTATCAAGATTGGGTTTATTCTCAATCAAAGGCCATCTTATTCATATTGGCTTAATAATGGTTTTAATATTCTAAATGGTCATTGCACCCAATTGGCTGACCTATTCAACTGTAGAGGTTTATCCAACTAGAGGTCACAGTAAAAGAATCATTGTCCCTCCTCATAATATGATGTCAGAGCTCGCTTCATCTCACTTAGAACTATCAGTTTATGAAACTCTTTGCCTGAAGAGGTTGTTTCTGCGAGTTCTGTGCATATTTTTAACCGCAAACTTGAAACTTTTCTGGGTCGATTACATTTTGAGTTTTTTTAGTTCCATATTGTTATTGATGATCTATCTGCATCTGAAATTAGCCAAACTATGGTTAAATTACTTGTAATCCATTATGTTGTTCTGGTTGGAAGATGCAGAGGAGACTGATGCAGGGAAAAACCCTCATCAAGGTAAAGATCAAGGTTTTTAATTTTCGCCGATCTGAAGACGAAAGGCGAGAAAATAGTTTGATTCCGAATCCGTCAAAATCGGAGTAAACCTCGATTTGGCCGCGTTTGGTCTTACGACGGACAAAAATGAAGAACAGATTTGGATAAATAAACAAAAATAGTTAAAAACTACCTAAAATAACATAACCTTCAATTTTCAAATTGTGAAACTATATAAACCTTTTATACCTAGTCTAACAATGAGAGGGCTTCGTCCCCTAATGGATATGCTTCAAAACTATAATTTGTAATAAAGGGTCTTTCAATAAGGTCGCTCGATTTTTGCATGTAAATTTATTTTAAATTTGAAAGTACATTTTATGGCATTAAGTGTGGAATATGACGTCGCTCAAATGTCCGCTGCGGCTTCGCTTGGTGGAACGTATTCGGGAGGCCCAATTTTCGATGACTTTGTCGCATAAATCTGGCTGAATTTGCTGGATGGTGTTCGTTATGTTGGCTTTGAGGACATCAACTGTTTGCGGATTATTCGCATAGACCTGCAATTTAAGGTAGCCCCAAAGAAAGTAGTCTAATGGCGTTAAATTGCATGATCCCGTGGCCAGTTGACGTCGCCGCCGCGCCTAGATGCCCCTGCCCTGAAATCGCCGGTGCAAAATGTCTATCGTGGCGTGCGCAGTGTGGCACGTAGCGCTGTCCTGTTGGAACCACGTGTCGTGAGTATCCATATCAGGCATATAATCCAGTTGAGGCCACAAGAAGTTCCTTATCATCGATCTGTAGGTCTCGCCATTGACGGTTATGGCAATCCCATCTTCGTTCTAAAAAAAATACGGAACGATGATTCCGTTAGACAAAAATCCGCACCAAACAGTGACTTTGTTGGGATGCAATTGGTGCTGGTGTATCTTATGTGGATTGTTTTCGTCCCAAATCCGACAATTTTGCTTGTTCACAAATCCATTCATCCAAAAATGGGCCTCGTCGCTGGAGGTGATTTTTTGGGGGAAATTTGGGGCAACTTCCAACTGCCCTAGAGCCCAATCAGCGAACACAGGGCGTTGTCTATGGTTGTTTACCTTAAGTTCCTGAGTAAGTTGGATTTTGTAGGGGTGCAGACCCAAGTTCCTATGCATAATTAGCCAAACTGAAGTCGCAGAAAAGCCAAGTTCTTGTGAACGACGAGAAATTGGCTGCCTCTGATTTTCCCGTACACTCTCATTTACAGCAGCGATGTTTCAGCAGACCTTGCGTTTCGGTGACGTACGGGAGTTGGTTGATTGTTGATCGACATTTTTGCCTCGAATGTGGCCACCAAACGTCGAACAGTGGACTCGGCAGGACGATTGTGACGAGGATAGAAATTACGTAATGCGCGGAACGTTTGTCGAATGGAGCACTAATTTTGATAATAACATTTGATGATTTGTACACGTTGTTCAACGCTATAACCTTCCATCTTGAATTGACAAGTGCTACTGAATAGTTCATAGTGAGGTTGCCAGATGTCGCTTTAACAACATGGCCACTATCCGAATGTGTCATATTTCTCCTTACCACCACTATAAATAAAGAACAGATTTTGATAAATGACTAAAATGTGCCCGAAAATTGACAGATAGGAAACCTGGCGGTCCTTTTTTTTACGCAATAATTTATTTGTGCTGGGAAAACGCCGATCTGACGGAAATGTTATACAATGTGCCCCTCACTCGTGACGTATGAGATTTTCGAATCACACTGTGCTTAAAAAAATAATCCCAAGGCACCATTAGAGTCATTGTGAATCTTTTTTATGAGGTCTTCGAAATATATTTCACATCCACCACAAGTCATAACGCAATCCAAACGCAATCCCAAACAGATGGAAATGTAAAAAAAAGGAAACGAAGTAAGCTGGGTAAAAAATATCTATATAGAAGGATGCTACTATACCATTTTTTTTGCAAAAATATATTTCCACAGTGTCGTCATCACAATTAAAGAGAAAATATTATTAAAGTTCAAAAAATTATTATAATAACAGTAACATCGCCACCTCAATAAATTATATATAAATGGATTCAAGAAATTGTTCTTGATAAAGGATGAACACCATCTGAGAGACACAGAAGTCATTTAATTAAAACTATAAACCTGGCATTAATATATGTGTGTTATATGCATGTATGTATGTATGTATATATATATATATATATATATATATATATATATATATATATATATATATATATATATATATATATATATATATGTATAACTGAATCTCGAAAATAAGGAACGTGAGGAATTTATGAATAACGTTACAGCCACGAGGAAAATGAAACAACGGAGAACTGCGAGGCCTTTCGACTAATGGTCCTTTACTGAGCAGACTAAAAGACAGGGAAAAAGAGAAAGAAATTTATACACCTGATTAATGAAAATATGGGATATAAAGATTAAAAGGGGTGGGATTTCCAGATACCTGGAAAAACCTATTAACAAGATGAGCCGTCAGGGTTAAAAAAAAAAGAAAAAAAAAAGAAGTTTACGGGTTACAAAAGAAAGGGAGGGGGGGCAATGCTTGGGAATCACATATGAAATATGAAAACCAAAATAAAAGGTTTACACATGATAACTAGAAAATATGACAAAAGAAAAATATGAGGAAAGTTTTTTTTTATATAAATAAGCTAAAATAACTTCTATGTGGTAATCATTAATTCAGAAATTTTATCTTTAAAGTCATTCTTAAACATTCTTTTGATAAAAGGGTCCAAAAAATACATTCTAGGGCTGAGATTCAAATTCGAGGTCAGTTGTATAAATGCTGATTCTAAAAGATTGCGTGAAAAAAAGTCATTTGATTTGGCAATCACAGAACTCTCCTTCCAATTAATACGATGGGAATTTTCACTCAAATGGATAAAAATGGCATTTGATTTTTGCCCAGTGCTTACAGAGTACTTATGTTGCTTAATACGCACATTCAGATCCTTGCTAGTTTGCCCAATATAAAATGAAGGGCAATCCAAAAAGAATGTTAATAAAAAATTGCCCTAATGAAACAAATAACGTAATTTATAAAATCCCATGTTTGGATTGCCCTTCATTTTATATTGGGCAAACTAGCAAGGATCTGAATGTGCGTATTAAGCAACATAAGTACTCTGTAAGCACTGGGCAAACATCAAATGCCATTTTTATCCATTAGAGTGAAAATTCCCATCGTATTAATTGAAAGGAGAGTTCCGTGATTGCCAAATCAAATGACTTTTTTTTACGAAATCTTTTAGAATCAGCATTTATACAACTGACCTCGAATTTGAATCTCAGCCCTAGAATGTATTTTTTGGACCCTTTTATCAAAAGAATGTTTAAGAATGACTTTAAAGATAAAATTTCTGAATTAATGATTACCACATAGAAGTTATTTTAGCTTATTTATATAAAAAAACCTTTCCTCATATTTTTCTTTTGTCATATTTTCTAGTTATCATGTGTAAACCTTTTTTTTTGTTTTCATATTGCATATGTGATTCCCAAGCATTGCCCCCCCCCCTTTCTTTTGTAACCCGTAAACTTTTTTTTTTTTTTTCAACCCTGACGGCTCATCTTGTTAATAGGTTTTTTCCAGGTATCTGTTAATCCCACCCCTTTTAATCTTTATATCCCATATTTTCATTAATCAGGTGTATAAATATCTTTCTCTTTTTCCCTGTCTTTTAGTCTGCTCAGTAAAGGACCATTAGTCGAAAGGCCTCGCAGTTCTCCGTTGTTTCATTTTCCTCGTGGCTGTAACGTTATTCATATATATATATATATGTGTGTGTGTGTGCGTGTTGTATATGCATGTATGTATATATGTGGACTCAACGAGGAACCAATCTTGAAATTGGGCACACATATTAACTACTGAAATAATATACCATGTAGTGGCAATGAACTAATGTAGAATGAGGCGAAATACTTATATATAATGTTAAATCACAATTGTACATATATTAAGAAAAACATAAGTGTAAGAATGCATGCGAATAGTTGGAGTTTCCCACGCAAACACAAAAACATAGTCAGCGAGGAAACAGCTGCAACCCGAAAGATCTCGATACAAGATAACGAGGCAACCGGAACGGAGTGGGGTTTGACCAGCTAAAGTTAACGTCGACCTGCGAAACGAAAAAATCGACTTTGCTATCACCTTGCTATCGATGCCAGCTCGGATGAGCCCAAATGTGTAAACATTAAAACACACACACCCTTTGACTCCTCCCAGCAGTCTCAACAGAGGAACAAACAAACATTATTTGGGATAGGATGGATGTCTCATGCGATTGGGCTGAATGATTATGTGAGGAGGATGTGTGAGATGGAAGGTGTCATGCTTGTGGATGTGTGGGATAGGTTTGTTCGAATGAAAGAAATGTATGCGATGGATGGACTGCATTTGAGTAGGAGGGGGGTAGATGTGTTGTGGGACGAGTATGATCGTGTTATTAGGTCTTTGCGGGCGGGAAACTAGATACTAATAGTGGTCAGGGAATTATGAGAGGACATTATAGTACTGAAAGTAGAATGGACTTGGCAGATAACAAAAATAGGTTCCAAGGCGATAGAGGTGAGGGCATTCAGGTTTCAAGAGGTGCTTCAGGGATAGTGGGGTTAAATTGTTTCTATACAAATGCTCGTAGTCTTAGAAACAAGAAGGATGAGCTATTTAGTTATATTAGCAATGAGGATATAGATATATTATGTGTTACTGAATCCTGGGTTAATGAAATAGAATTTAGTGACACTATAAGTGAATTTGATTTACAGGGCTATAATATGTACATTAGTCAAAGGACAGGTAGGATTGGTGGAGGAATAATTATCTACATAAAAAACAACATTGTTTCAAGTTTAAATACTTCAATAAAGCAGGATGGAGTTGAGTCACTTTGGATAGATATTAGGTTCAGGAAAAATAGAATGGTGCATTTGGGAGCTTTTTACAGGCCACCTGGGCAGACTGATGATATGGATGAACTAATGATAAGGGAAATAAGTAAGGGATGTGAAACAGATGCAGTTATTATTGGGGACTTCAACTTAAACTCTGTGGACTGGGAAAATATGATAGGTAGGGATAGAACAAGTGACAGGTTCATAGAATGCTTTGAGGATAATTTTTTTAATCAATTTGTTAATGAGCCAACGAGGGGGGACAATATATTAGATTTAGTACTTTCTAATAGTGATCGTTTAGTTCAAGAATTGACTGTTGGGGAAGCATTGGGAAATAGTGACCATCAGATAGTTCGTTTTAACTTGGGAATTGAGAAGGGTAAAATAACCGAGAATGCCGTAAAAGTTCCAAATTTTCATAAAGGAGATTATGTAAAACTCCAAAGCTAGCTAGATTTTGTAGACTGGGATGTAGAATTCAGATGTAAAAATGCTTATGGGATGTGGGATACTTTCAAGCATATAATAAATTTAGTCCAAGAACAATGTATCCCAATGAAGGCCATTAGGAACAAAAGTAGGAAACCATTATGGTGGAATCAGGAGATAGCTAGAAAAATTTCAGAGAAGAAAGGGCATATAAAAAATTACAGGTAGAAAATAATATTCAAAATTTAAGTGATTATAGAATAGCTAGGAATAAGTTAAATAAGATTATAAAGAAGAACAAAAGGGTGTCAGAAATTAAATTAGCTCAGGATAGCAAAAAAGATCCTAGAAAGTTCTTTAATTACTATAAAATTAATAATAAGTCTGGCAGAGTTAAAATAGGGCCTATCAAATATGAAGGGGTTGTGAGAGAAACTGATGAGGAAATAGTTGAGGTACTAAATGGTCATTTGGCATCAGTATTTACAAAGGAGAAACTAAATAGTCTTATGTATAGTACTCATGGGTCAGGGAATGAGGTGTTTACTACCATTAGTGTGGATTGGAGGACGATAAAAAAACTAATAGGTGAGTTAGATACTACGAAGTCCTCCGGCCCTGATAATATTCATTCTAGGATACTTAAAGAGGGGGTAGAAAGTATCTCAATAGCTCTGGATAAGTTGTATACTAGGTCACTGGAATATGGAGAAATACCCGATGATTGGAATAGAGCGAATGTAGTCTTCATTTTCAAGAAGGGTAGTAAAGAGGATCCAAATAACTTTAGACCGGTTAGCCTAACTCCTGTAGTCTGTAAAATTCTTGAGAAAATAGTTAAAAAAAGGATTTGCCAACATCTAGAGAGGGTGGGGTTAATCAGCGATGCTCAGCATGGGTTTAGATCAGGTAGATCATGTTTGACAAAATTTACTAGACTTTCTGGAGTTTGTAACAGATCAAGTAGATAAGGGAGAGAATGTAGATATAATTTACTAAACTGGTACTCGCACGGAATCTCATAAACTAAGCGACCCATTTTAAACTTTGTGACACCATAAAATAGTTACCCTCACGGATAATATATATATATATATATATATATATATATATATATATATATATATATATATATATATATATATATATATATATATATATATATATATATATATATATATATATATATATATATATATATATATATATATATATATATATATATATATATATATATATATATATATATATATTAGTGTAAATTGGTAGCAGACCTTCTTGTATGTAGATTTTGTTAAAACCATAGTATATTTCGCGTTTATTAATTTTTGGGGAAATTTTCCATTTTTCTTATTATCTCTTTAGTTAATCTTGTAGGTGGTAAACAACTTTTCCTACGTTCATCTCTTTTATTAATTGAAAAGTATTTGGTAAAAACCAACCTTGACTTTAATTGCTGAGCTTTCGATTTATGCGATCATCTTCAGCGTGTCTTTCCTCCTTTATCGTTTAAGAATGGTCAAGTCAGAATGAAAAGAAAACGGATTTTAAGGGATATTTATTCCTCCTCGCTTAAATGCAATGTCAAAGGAATGGGCCACTCCTGTGTAAGCGGAATTTTAAAACAACTTTAATGTTCGATTCCATCCCGTAGTCTGGATGTTGATAGCTGGCCTTTCTTCGTTAATTAATATGGCTTCTAAGGTGTTCAGTCTAGCTTTATTTCCTTTTTTTCTGTTTATCAATGTGTCCGTTTTATAATATATAATCATCTAAATCTTGTCCGTTTGCTTCTTAACTTTGATGTTATGGTTAACAATCTCCTTAATATTTTTTTAGTCTATTTTGTAGGCTGGTGACATCTAATTTCTATAGTAGAGTTTGATGTTATTTACTGCTTCCTAGTTACTTTCCGTTTCATCCCTGTCTTTGAATTGTCTTCTTAAAGATGATTAAAGTTGTTTTCCAATCATGTTGTTCAGAAAATCGTTGTTGACGAGGATTTGTTTTATGCGGAAGATCTCTTGATGGAACAGTTCCCACGTGGAGCAGCTCGGTGGATGTATGAGCGGATTACACTTTTTTGTACCTTTTAGGACATTCACTATCCGCGGTGAGGCATCTTCCCATTTCTGTAGCTTTTCTGTACACATTTGTGACGTTATTACCGTTAATGTTTTGTACCTCTATTGTCCTTGCTCAATTCATAAATGAATTTTAACACGGAGATCTCCTTAAATTGCTGTTTGATGTTCTTAAGATGTCCTGTTGTGCTGAAACCACATTATGGAATTGCATCTGACTCAAAACCACCTCCTCAAAGACGAGCAGTTTCAAGTTTTATGAAATTCTAGGATTGGTTCACAGTAAATTGGTCCTCACAGTTTTTTTACTGAGCGAAGGCATTTTGGACAGTCCTAAACAGTTACCTCCTTTACCCGGTAGTGACATATAAATAGCAACTGTATTTCGTCCAAGAATTCAGAACAAAAAAATCTGTATTTTTTGTAGGTGGGGAGAAAAGGTACGGCTCGCTGTTACTCTTCCCCTCTGTATTCCTCTCATGATCGGGAGGGGGGGGGCATATAAGAGGATGCGGCCCCCGACCGACTTGCTCCTGGATAAACTCCCCACAATTCTGACTTTCAGTTCAAGTGAACCGATAGTGAAGTGCTTAATGGGAAGTCCCGAACAAGTTTTATAAGAGGGTTTTTAGTGGGAGACGGAAAGTTTTGAGTTAAAAGAGGATAGATTGGTGAGGAGGCAGATTGAGCAACCTCGGTAGTCAAAGGTGGAAAGGGTGGAATACCCTTGCCCGAGGGACAAGGGGGACCTGCTGATTAACTTGAGTTCTGAACCCCCATCACGCATTTACTCATCATTCTTACTTACTTTCTCGCACTTTTAGTACCTATGTTCCTCATACAGAAGCGGAAGGACCGCCTAATCTCTGTGCCCTTATTCTCTTCATCTTTCATTCATGTGTTTATTGTAGCATTCATGCCGTTCTGAGTTATCTTAGCTCTGAGCCATGAGCTTTGTTTATGTATCGCTATGTTACTTGTTTTTACTTTCCTTACTTTATTTCACTTTCCCTTGTTATCACTTTTTCGCTATTTTACTTTAGTTTCACTATGTTTACTTGTTTTACTGTTAACTTTCACTTCACTATCATTTTTGTTAAACTTTTTAATATAGTTCATTTATTACACTTTTAGTCAATTTTGTTCGTATTATTTTTGTTTACACTTTTGATCTATGTTGTCTTCTTAGTCGGTTGTTTCTTCCTATTTTAGTTGTTTAAATTCGGTTGTCTTATTAGGGTATCAATCTGTGTCTTGGTTGGTTATTTCGTTGGTTGAGTTTGTAGATAGTTGGGTAAATATCTTTATCGTTATTCTTGTTTCCTCTCTCTTTTTGAATTTCTACTTAAGTAAAGATGGGTACCTCTTCGATTTTCAGGTGTTGTCTGCCACTGAGAAATCGAGTGTTAATGGGGACTCCAGCTCTGGTGCTCGTGTGCTCGGCAAATATCGGAGGTAGATCGTCTGTCTATCTTCCTCCATATTTTCTCCGCTCTATTCCTGATGTTGATGTTGACTGTTTTTAATCCTTTTTCGTGATGTAGATCCTGCAGTCTTCTCCTTTCTCTCCTGCGGGTGTTGGTGATTAGGTAAAGAGCTTTATTTTGTATTCTCTGGAGTTCCAATTTTCTTGTCTTTGTTTCAGCGTTAATAAGGGTTGGCGGGTATAGTAGTACCTCTCTTCCTAGTGCAAGATAGATATTTCTATATTTTTCATGCCTAACCCTCTTGGATTGTACTGTAGGTTAAGCATCGGAATCGCCTTGTTCTTCCTCTCCGTTATATGTTGTTTGTAGCCTCTGTTGGATATTCTGAGTCCGAGCACTTTGCCTTCACTATGATATCTGTAGTTCTGATCTTCAAATACAATTTAAGCTGTTTTTTTTTCCTGGAGATTGGGATTATTGTAAACTTCCTCCTGTTTGTCCTTATCTTCCAATCTCTTTCGTAGTTGTTGATGTTGCTGATTTCTAAAGCTGTTCTCCTTGCCTAAAAGCGTACGTTCCTTTAGAGAGTGACGACGAGTTGGCTTATGTCGCCGCGAACTGTATGTTTAGTGCAACCAGACATTATTGGTGGTGGCAGGTCTGCTGTGTATATTGAATACAGCGTAGGGCTGAGACAGCCCACCTGCGGGAGTCCAGCTTCCAATTCGAATTCTGGTCCTGAATAACCATTGATCTTTACATATGCTCTTCTGTCTGTGACATAATCGCAGAGAATTCTCTCCAGATTGCTATTCATCTGGAGAATTAAGATCTTATATTGCATTTCTCTGACCCAGACTTTTGAATCCGAACTGATAATTATTATAAATGTCATTTTCTTCAAGATATTCTTTTAGTCTTCTGTAAAGGATTATCTTGAAGACTTTGCCCATGAAGTTTAATAGCGATATTGGCTGGTAACTGCTGAGGTCGTTTGGTGATTTCCTGGCTTTGGGACGAATATCATTTCGGGTAGTTTATACCCATCAGGGAAGTAACCGGTGTTTAAGCACGCGTTAAAAATATTCTTTTAATGTTCTGATGATTATGTTAGGTGCCTTGGAAAGATTAATTCTGCTTATTCCTGAGGGGCCTAGCGCTTTCAGCTTGAAAGATTGTATTACGCCTTTGCTCTCTTCTGTTGTTATTTAGGCCCCTGTACCCAGAATTTCCTCCCTTTCTTGCTCTACACTTGATGCTGGAGCAATTTTGTCTATGTTCCCTCGTAAGAATGTGTGCCACATTTTGTTTATCACTGATTTCCAGTGATTACGAAAAAGTTCTTTTGTGGTCCTCTCTTCTTGGATATTTTCTCTCCGTTCATTCTTAATTGTTATTTTTTCTCTCGGAGGTCTGCATTTAAGTCTATTTATTAGTCTCTAGTTCTCTTTTGGTCTTCTTTCTTCGTCTATTTTCTCTATTAGGCTATCCCATATGTGGCTTTGCTGTTCTTCTATGAGATGCCTCAGTTCTTCTCTCCGTCTTCTGATTTTTTCGTATCGCTCTCTATTTGGCACATGGAGAATTATTTGGCCTAGTAATCCTCTTAGCTGCTTATTCTTTATCTTCAGTTCATCTGTCCATCAAGGATATCCATTGAGGATATCCATTGAGAAACATCCCCCCCAAGGGTTTTGAATCGCGACCACTCTCAAACATACCATAGAGACGGTGTTATGTCCCTCTATGGTCCTGAAAGGGGCCTTCGCCGTAATTGGCACCGAAGGTTGCGGTCCGTCCCTTGTCCGGAATGTTTCTGACATTGTTCTCTACTGTGGGCTAATCCTCTAACCAGCTTCCTCCAATGCCCCCAATTATGGCCAAGCAACTGCCTAACATAGTTGGGACGAAACATGAATGGCAATCTCACTTCACATCTGACGGCGGTTTACGCAGGGAGGTGGGAAGAGGACTTAAGCAGTCATCTGCTTAAGTGGGGCTGCTGTAAATAAAGATGATGAAGGTTAGTAGGGAGTGAATGATGATGGGGGGGTGACACCAGGGTATTATTCTCTCTTGAGATATTTGGCCCTAAAAATTAGGAACCAAATTTTCGGAGGCGTAGGCAAAAATTTCCTAAAAATTTTTCCTCCTTTACCAGTTGGTAAGATGCTTCGCGGAGGTACTTCTGCCAAGAATTCCGATCCGTCTTATGTTTAATGATGATGGTATATTCACTCTTTGAAAGATTTGGATAGTAGTAGATAAAAGTAGGTGAAAAAATAGAAGTTTTAAGAGGGGGAGGGGGGGATGCCCTAGTAGGAGGGCATCGCAGACTTGTTACTTTTTGTTATTTTATTTTACTTATTGTGTTATGTATTGTCTATCATGTATTGTTCTATTTACGTGTAGCAGGCGTGTTTTTCTTATTATTCGTGTGCCAAATGTTGTTGTACTTATTTTTTTAATATAATTGTGAACATTCAAGCCTTTTTTAGCTTTTGGATCGGCAATTTACCTGTGTTTTTAATGTTTGGTTTCATGTATATTCTCTGTTTGTCTCGTTACAGTTGTGTTATATCTTGGGTATCCGTTAAGTGTATATTTCTGTAATGTTTTCCTGTGTACAGTGTTTAGTGCTTGGGAATAGGGTACGTCTTGGGACATTCCCACGGAGTCGTGCAGGGATGCCCATTCCGCCCCCTATTTCCCGTAATTCTGGTATGACATCATTTGTAAGTGTTAACCAGACCCTTCTTCCCAGTTTCTTGGTGAAGATGTTGATAGGGTCTAGTTTCTTTCTTATATGGAGCTCCCTCTGACGGCGTTGTTCTCGCCTTCTGACCTTGTTAATCAGTAGGGATGCCGTGTTTTTTGCACTTTCTGCAATTTTCTCATTGAGGTATTGTTTGCCGCTTGAGTCACTACTGCGGGATAGATGAGCTTAGCCCGGACGTACATTAGGTATTTTTTCCTGATGTTGGCCGAGCTAAGATCTCTAAACCTGTATAGTTTGGAGATTTCTCTCTTTGCCAGGTTCCGCCTCTCCGTGTAGTGTCTTGCGTGTCCGTGATCGGAGAACTTTAGACCCAGGACAGTGCCTTCGGCGGACAGAAGAAACACAAATGGAGAAAGTGCAAGGAAAGTACTAAGAAATGCGTGAACTGCCATGGGCCACATAGGACTATGGCAATGACATGCCCCAAAAGAAAGGAGACAATAGAACGAAAGGAAAGAGAAGCGAGAAACAAAGAAGAAACTAGAAGAAATGCAACATACGCAGCAGTGGCTAAAGCAACTGTGAGGCAAATGTAGGGAGCACATACCCATCTAACTGTGCCACAAAGGGCATCATCAGAAGTGCTCACATGCATACTCTATGCCTATATGGTGAATATAGATGTGGTTCCATGACAAACCCCCCCCCCCTTTTCATCTGAAGTCCTTAAAATCAACGTCGCTTCAGCGTCGGCACCAACGAGCAATGAGGAACATACTAGCGAAGAGAACGCAATTTCAAACATGTCAGTGCAAAGCAATGAAGGAAACAAAATAGTACGCATGGAAGCACAGGAAATAAAATTTAAAGTCTACAGCGATAAATGCTCCCTCCTCCCGACAGGCAAGAAACATCCCCCCCAATTACGGCGAAGGCCCCTTTCAGGACCACAGAGGGACATAACACCGTCTCTATGGTATGTTTGAGAGTGGTCGCGATTCAAAACCCTTGGGGGGGATGCAGCGTTGTCAATAAGTCCGCGCTACAATCACACCCCTGAAAGGATCCCACCCAGATTCATCCCATCCATCATCATCTTCCATTTAAAAGGCAATTCTCATTTTCATCCAGGTGGCCGGCGAACGTGGGGGGGGGGGGAGGCTCTCTTCTCCCTCAAGTAAAACCAAAACGTAAACATAACCATACACTCAATACACATTCATACATAAACACGAAGCATCATTAACACAAGAAGAAACAGAAAAACAACGAAGATCTGGACCCCCCAGACAGAGGGGCTGCAGAAGTACAAAAATAGCGGCCCACCCAGCCACAAGAGTCCCGTTAAGGGTTATAGGTGGGCACCCCAAACCGGACCGTAGCACGGTGTTTGCCACGGTCTTTGGCAAGCTTAGCGTGGGCATCCCGAGGCTGATAGACACCCCAGTTGGCTATTCAGCAGTCTGTGAGAAAGAGGCAGATGTGGAAACGCTCACGACGGAAGAAGGACAAAAAATCCTAAACGAGATAGGCCTCCAACCTAGCCCCCCTCCTCAGATCCAGGCTCATCGCAGCGTGGTGTGCAGGCAACTAGATCCATGAATCGGGCAGCACACCAAGGATAAAATAAAATAGGAAATAAATAGGAACCAAGGATGGGCTAACGTGGTGGAAGTAATGAAGTTCCGCAATAAGCGAGACAACACGGAATACCAGCACATGTTTAAAATCATTTTTAGTGACACAAAGATGGCACAAATAGCAAAAGAAAGGGGGCTACTACTTTTCAACGCCAGGGTCTCTGCAGACCAAATTTAAAGAGAAGAGTTCAACCCCATTCTGATTTGCTTGAAATGCTACAAAATGGAGAAGCATGCAACTAAAGATTGCAAAGATCAAGCTGTCACGTGCTCCAGATGCAGCGGGAAAGGCCACGGTTGGCGTAAATACAAGGCGCGACGGAGAGATGCCCAAACTGTGGACTTAGCCACGGGGCAATGGCCATGTCCTGCCCCCAAAAGAAGGAAATAATAAGAAAAAAAAGAACCGAAGAGATCACGAGAAGCTCCAACTCCTACGCTCAAGCAGCAGCAAGGACTACTCCACTCATGGCCACGGGAAAGCAGCCGTCGAAGACTTATCTCAAACTTGAGAATGAGAATTCGACCAAGATACTCACGTGCATTCTATTCGCGCACGTGAATAATCTTACGAACCCAGGAACGTTCGGGAACACCCTCCATCTCATGCTGAAGAAAAATGGCATGGCTGAGATGTGGTTTCCGGACGACCCGCCATCGGGTGACGTGCTGCAGCTCCAATTCCAGGCAAAAGAGGCAACCGAGGCACCGGCGACTCCATTTCCCCAAGAAAATGAAGCAACGAAACCGGCAAAGGAGGCAAAAACCACGACTGCAAAAGCCAACCCCACCAGGACTGACCCGAGGCTAGAGGCACAGAAGCGCCGAGAGAAGAGGGCAGCCAGGAAAATAAAGGAAGCCGAAGGCAACCTGACGAGCCAATCGTCTTCGGAGTCTGACGCTGAGGAGGTCGAGGACAGGGCGACCAAAAGCCCCGTAAGCTCGAGAAGCAGGTCAAAAACCTTGAAGCGTACTTACAAGTACGACGGAGAGGAGATTGACCTCAAGATAATCACGAGCGAGGTGAACTCATACCAACAGAAGCTCTCCCCCAAGGAGATATTTAAGGGTATTCACCACAAGACCTACAAATAGACCTACTTAGCAACGGACAAGGAGACAGACGTCGAAGAGGCAATACTGGAGGGCGCCGATAAACTACACAAAGACTCCTGCATCACCCTAAGTGATGCAGAATTCAAGAAAGTAAGAAAAGGCAAAGGAAACAACACATAAAACACAACAAACACCAGAACACAACTACAAGAAAACATGGAGAACAGAAACAACGCTCTAAAAATACCCACACTGAATGTGAATGGATGGAAGGGAAAATCTATTCTTTATGGGAACATCTTCCAGAAAGAAGACCCAGACATCATTCTCATATCAGAACACGGAATCAACACAAACACTGACACTATAAAAATACATAACTACACAATCATACAGAAAAACCACACACAAACAAGATTCGATGGCTTCGCCATCGCTATAAAGAAAAACTTAAAATTCAAAACGCTTCCGGACTTAGATGAATCATTCGTGGCTGTCGAAATCCCAACCCTGGTTGGAGGTCTAACGGTGGCGGCAGCCTACCAGCCGCCCAGGAGACAATACCTGCCGATTAACAACTTTTATACCCTCTTCGGGCACAAAAGGCTAGCATTGTTGGGCGGAGATCTAAACGCCTGTTGCCGTGCTTCCGGCTACAGGCAAGTCGATCCAAGGGGACGAAACCTGGAGCTACTACTTGATAGAAAAAAGCTCCAGAGAGTTGGACCAGACTTTCCAACTTTCCTGACACGGTGTACGGCGACAAAACCGGACATCGTGTTGGCAAGTCCAGAATTCCCCTTCAATATAGCCTAATGCCCCAGGACCTGTGGTCCCGAGCGATCATATCCCGATTATCACCACCATTTCGCTTGCGCCCATGCTCAAGCCCGTCGCACTTAGGAAAAGTTACACGAAAGCTAACTGGGAGTTGTGCAGAGAAATGCTCAGCACCTACCAACCAGCTGACCTGGGCGACGCGAATCTCGAGGAAATTGATGAGGAGATCGATAAGATCACTAATCTCCTCACTCAAGCCGACGAAAGATGTGTACCCAGAATCTCGTACAAAATGCTCCCGCAACCTAGGTGGACGGATGAAATGAGGAATATCGCCAGGGAACACAGGGACATTTATGAGGAAGTCGGCAGGAAAGGGCCCAACAGGGAAAGGGCAGCCCGAAGGAGACAGCTAAGCGAGGAAATGAAGAATATAATCCTCGAAAAGCAGAAAGAAATCTGGGACGATATCATAGGCAAACTAGACCGGGAGACTAATCCTGTAAGTTTTGGGAACAGCGTCCGAAGACTTAGGAGATTGCCTCCCAGGCCAGGAATAAAGATCAAGGCTGGCGATATCATCATAGAAGATCCGGACACTCTCGAAGAGAGTTTCAGAAGACATTGAGAACAGGTCTTTGCAATCTCACCTGAGGAAAACGACGACTTCGACCAGGACAGGACTTCGAAGACCGACTGCTCGACGTCCTCGAAACGATACTACATAGGACCCACCCACAACCTCAAGTTTCTAGAGAAAGAGAGATGGTTGACCACGGATGCCCGATCACAGTTGAAGAGACTTTGAACACCAATGATTCCTTCAAGCAAAGGGCCCCCGACTGGTCCGGGCTAACCAAAAACAACTTGGTAAATGCCCCACGGCAAATTATTCAGGGCATGGTGAACACCATGAATGCATCCCTGAATGCAGGCTACTTTCCCGACGGGTATAAGGTGGCAAAAAAAATCTTTATTCCCAAGGGGAACAAGCCCCCATACCAAGTAGCCAACTATCGCCCAATCTCTCTACTAGAATTCTCCGGCAAGATCTTTGAGAAGATTATAGCCAACAGGCTACAAAATCAACTCGACGAGTTAGGAGCACATAACCCCCAACAACATGGGTTTAGACCTAAAAGGGGCACGGAAACGGCCCTAGCGCTCCTAACCGAAAAGATCGCTCACTGCCGAGCAAAGGGTCAATATGTTGACATCGTGATGAGGGGCGTGCAGAAGGCCTTCGACAAGGTTTGGCTGAGTGGAGTACAGTACAAAATATGGGTCTCCAGCTAAACCCGGTCCTGGAAAGGATCCTTTGTGACTTCATCATGGACAGAAGGGCGCGTATCATGATAGAAGAGCACAAAGGACCCGAATTCGAACTCAAAGTGGGCGTTACCCAGGGGAGCTGCCTGAGTCCCTTGCTTTACCTGGTCTTCACCATCGACCTCCCTACTCATATACACCGGGACACGATGTATCTTCAATATGCAGATGACGTCACACAGATCGTCCCGAGTAGGGTCAGGAAAGCGAGGGATCAGGCAATCAACACAATTGCAAAGATCTGTAACATCAACCAATATGAGAAAAAATGGAAGATCCGGACAAACAGGAAGAAATTCAAATTATCCCATTAATCCAAGAGTCAACGTGGCCCATCATAATAGATGGGAGGAGATACGGCTACTCCACCGAAGGCACCATCCTGGGCCTGAAGATCTCCGACCGCGGATACTCGAGCCACTACAAGGAGAGGCAGATTATGGCGAGGAGAGAGATCCCCAAGCTATGTAGGTTTCGTGATCTTAGCTTGGCAAACATTAGGAAGTTATACCTGATGTTCATCCGAGCTAAGCTCATCTACCCTGCAGTAGTGACTCAAGCAGCCAACAAGACCACCATGAAGAGGCTCCAGCGAGTGCAGAACTCCGCATCCCTCGGCATCAACAAGACCAGAAGAAGGGAGCAAATTCGGCATAGGGTACTGCACCGTAGACAACGTCTGGAGCCCATTAATATCGCTACCCAAAAACTGGCCAAAAAGGTCTGGTCTACAATGGCCAATGACATCATCCCAGAAGTAAGAAGAACTGGCGGCTGGATTAACATCCTTGCCAGATTACGCGGGAAGGTCGCCCGAAATCGACGCTTCCCAAGCACAAAACACTGCTCCGAGGAAAACATAGAACACATTTACACATAAACACAAAACCACAGCATACACAACTATAAGACAGACACCAACCCTACGAGAAAACAAGTAAAACAACGAAAACAGAACACAAACGCGAAGTGTAATTCTAACATCGAGCACTAACAAAGGCTCGAATGCTCGAAATCGCGACTACATTCAGAATGCAACACAATAAAGACAAACAATAAGAAGAACACTAAAAAGATACGATTACAAAGACACACAACAAACAACAACAAACCAGAAGTAAACACAAGTTACACCAAAAAACAAAAACGCCTGTGATGCCCCTAAAACAAGGACAACCCTACCCCCATTTTCACCATATTTTTTATCTACTACTATCCAATTTCAAAGAGTGATTATACCATCATTAAACATAAAAGTGTCATTAAAAATCTGCTTAATTCCGATTTGGTAAATTTTGTATGGCTTATGTTACGTATAATAACTATATATAGAGCTTTTAAGAAGATGACTGGGTAACCCCCCCCCCCCCGCTTCAAAGCGGCCTCAAGGAGGAAATTTGCCGTACACAGCCTCACCCAACTATGTCGCTCACTAAAGAAGTCATAATTGCGGGCTTTGGAGGAAGCTAGTTTAAGGACTAGCCCACAGCGGAGAACAATGTCTTGAAGCTCGACTAAACAATGGACGGACTGCAACCTTCGTTGCTAACCACTGCGGAGGCCCACCCCAGGACTACAGAGGGACACTCAACCGTCTATGGGCATGGTGGGAGCAGTCGCGATTCAAAACCCCCGGGGAGCAGCGTTGTCAATGGGTCCGTCAGTAGTCACCCCCTGGGAGGATCCCACCCAGTCTCACACATACTCAATCATCTATCATCTCATCATAATGCGTCATTACCACACTCATCCCAACATTCACCAAGGCGATTCCTCCGGTGAAAAAGGCTGCTGAAAAAGCGTGGGGAGGATGAGGCCACACTAAAGAAAAATAATAAAACTCACATAATACTCATCAAACCACACACACAAAAACTTATCATACGTGCTTGCCTAACGAGGACCACGAGTGGGTCACCCTCAATAACATGGCAATGGATCTGACCACACGAATACCCCTTAGGGTAATCAAGAGCCAGGCTAAACCGGAGAGAGGTACAGTCTTTGAGACCATCTTCGGAAAACTCAGTGTCGCAGTAATTCGCATTATTGACACCCCAACTGGTTACTTGGCGATCTGAGAAAGGGAAAAGGATATTGAAATAATCAGCAAGGAAGATGGCATTCGTGTTGTACAAGAAATAAACCTCCAGCCCGCAGTTCCACCACAAATACAGGTCCACCGCAGTGTGGTTTGTCGTCGCCTTGATTCCTGGATAGGTGATCGTACGAAGGAGGAACTAGCGGAAGAAATTGAGGCCAACTAAAGCCGGGCGAAAGTATCAGAAATCATCAAGTTTCGAAACCCAAGAGAGAACCAAGAATACACCCATGTATTCAAAGTGATATTTACGGAAACGGAGATGGACCAGAAGGCCAAAGAGAGGGGTCCTTTACTCTTCCATGCAAAAATCAGCGGGGACCAGATCGAGCGTGAGGAGTTCACGCCTGTGCAGATGTGTTTCCGTTGCTACAAGATGGAGCAACACTCCACAAAGGACTGTCAAGAAGTAGAAGAGACATGCTCCAGGTGTAGTGAAAGAGGCCACGGCTGGAAAAACTGCATGAAGAATGAGAAGTGCGTGAATTGTGGACAGGGCCATAGAGCAGTAGCCATGGCGTGCCCTATGAAAACAAACATTATTAAGAGAAAACAGGATGCAAAGAGAGAAGAAGAACAAAAGAGGAGGACTACTACGTATGCGCAAGCAACGAAGACATCCTACCCTACACAAGCCCCGACTAGGACGTATATCAAACTGGAGAACGAGGAATCGACGAAGATTCTCACCTGCATTCTGTATGCACACGTGAGAAATCTTACGAATCCGGGCACGTTCTCTAGTGAGCTGAATTTGATGCTAAAGAACAACAACCTGAGTGAGATGTGGTTCCCAGAGAACCCTCCTTCAGGAGATGTCATACAACTTCATTTCTTCCCAAAGGTAAACGAAGAAGTTATTGCAGCAGCATCTACCCACCAAGCCAAATCAACGGTCCCCACACGAAAGGTCCAAGAACAAGAAAATCAGGAGCCCTCCAGAAGAGCGCACCCCAGAATTGGAGGGAGAAAAGCGAGGGAAGAAAGGCAAGGAAATCTGTCACAAAGGTACCAAAAAAAGGAAAAGTCATACGACGACCGACACAGACTCGGACAGTGACAGTATCGTGAGCGTACCCACAAGGGGGGTCAAAACAGAAAAGAAAAAAAGCGAGAAACAGACACAAGTACGACGGCAGGGAACTGGGTTGAAGGTCTACACTTCGGACAAGTACCCTTCCCCAGAAAATCTAGACCTCACGGATATCACACATGGAATAAAAAACCAAACGCTAAAATGGACGTTTACCGAAACAGATGGCGAAACAGAAGTCGCGGCAGCACTCTTCTCTGGAAAAGTGGTACTCGACAAAGCCTCTTTTTATACAATCCCGGCCAGGGAATTTAAGAAGCTCAAAAGCGGAAAGGTACGCAAGCATAGGTAATAAGTAGCACACTCTATAAGTAGACACAAACCATGGAGAACATAAAAAAACACCTTAAAAATCTTAACACTAAACACAAACAGATGGTTGGGGTAAGCAAATGAATATGACAACATATTCAGAAGGGCGGACCTCGAAATTATCCTAATATCAGAACATGGTGTCAACACTAATAGCATACTGATAAAAATCCCAAATTACCACGCCCTGGTAAAGAACGCCATTAGAAGAAAAATCACCTTCAAAAGGCTCCCAGAGCTTGATGAGTCCTTTGTTGCGGTCGAAATCCCTACACTTCTTGGGGGATTCACAATTGCAGCTGAATACCAGTCTCCTCGCCGTAAATATCTACCCATCAACAACCTCCTAACCCTAACTGCCCACCGCAGGAATGTCTTCATTAGGGGCGACCTCCTGTCTGGGGGCCTCAGGCTACACCAGAACAAACGAAAGAGGCAGAAATTTACAACTGGTCAACGACCGGGACACGCTCGAGAGAGCCGGGCCGAAATTTCCGACCTACATCATTGAGAGAAGTGCAACAGCCCCGGACATAATACTAACAAGTACCAACCTCCCTTTCAATTTGGTCAGTATGCCTGGCCCAACGGTTCCAAGCGACCATATCTCCATCATGACCACAATCTCCCTTGCACCTATCATGATTCCTATCCCACCCAGGAAGAGCTTTGCAAAAGCAAACTGGGAGCTGTACAAGCGAATGCTCAACAGCTTTGAACCAGCCGACCTAAGCGTAGCTATCCTGGAAGAGATTGGCGAGGAGATTAACCGCATTACACTCCTGATCATGGAAGCGGACGAAAAGTACACTCCGTGCATCACGCACAAAAGCCCTCCGTAATCCAGGTGGACCGAAGAGATGCGAGAAATTGCCCCAGAGCATAGAGAGATCTATGAAGAAGTCAGGCAGTTTGGCCCAAACAGGTATAACACTAGAAGACTCCGACGACTTAGAGAGGATCTCAAAAACCTGATCAACGCACAACAACGGGCCATAAGGTACCAAATAATAGAGAAACTCGACTCTGAGCAGAACCCCCTAAAATTCTGGAGGGAGATAAAAAAGCTCAAAGGTTTGACCCCGAAGGAGAAAATTAGGCCTGGAGAAAATGGCGAAATCATTGAGGAACCGGAAAGACTCGAAAGAAGGTTCAGGAGGTACTGGAGAAAAGTATTCTTCATCCCCCCTGAAGAGAAAGAAAATTTCGACTTAGAGTTCAAGCAACAGATTATAGACGAACTCAATACCAGAATCCACCGAACGCATCCCTACCCGCACGTTTCCGAAGAAAGGAGAATGATGGGCCACGGACAACCAATCATCACTGAGGAATTCCTGAGCACGCTCAAAACTTTCAAACAGAGAGCTCCTGGCTGGACCGGGATTACCAAAAACCATCTGTTAAACGTTCCCCCGCGCCTGCTACAAGGCATTACGAACGTAATAAACGCGGCCCTGAACACTGGCTACTTTCCCGATGGATACAAGGTAGCAAAAGGCATCTTTATACCAAAAGGGAAAAAGGTGCCTGAACAGCCGATTGACTACAGGCCCATCTCCCACCTCGAAATCATCGGTAAGATTCTGGAAAAGATTCTAGACAACAGGTTTCAGAAAAAAACTCGAGGAGAAAGGGGCCCACAAGCCACAACAGCATGGGTTCCGGAAGAAACGTTGAACAGATACTGCACTTGCGCTCCTAACCGAGAAAATCGCCAAGTGCCAAGCAGAAGGACAGTACACTGACATGGTGCTCAGGGACGTGCAAAAGGCATTCGACAAGGTCTGGTAGAGGGGCATTCAATATAAGATACTGAACCTTCAGCTAGACCCGATTCTGGAGCGCATTATCTGCCACTTCGTCATGGAACGGCGCGCCAGAATCATGATTGAGGGTCACCAAGGACCTGAGTTCCTTCTCGAGGCCGGAGTCCCGCAGGGCAGTTGTCTGAGCCCCCTCATTTACCTAATCTATACAATAGATTTATTAACCCCGGTAAAGGAGGACTCATTATATCTCCAGTTCGCGGACGATATAACCCAGGTGATCCCTGGTACATACAGGAATCCCAGGGCTCAGGCTCAAGAGACTGCTAATGAAATCAGGAACGTAAATGAGTAGGAGAGTAAGTGGAAGATCCGCACGAATGGCAGAAAGTTCAAGATCCTCGCTCTTGGTCGGAGAAAAACAGCAGACGTGTCAATAGGGGAACTGATATTTCCCTATCACCAAGAAGGGACAGTTTTGGGGCTAAAAATCACCACCACCGGATACGGGCATCTCTTCAAAACGCGGGAAATTCTCGCGAGGTTAGAACTATCCAAACTTCACCGATTCAGGAATATGAGATCTAACAATATCAGAAAGATATATCTCATCCATGTCCAGCCAACACTCATATACCCCGCGGTGATTGCCCAAACCCTAAGTAGAAATCGCTTGAAGCGCCTACAAATAGTTCAGCACAAGGCGTCCCTCAACATAAATAAAAATAGACAGCGGGACCGAATTCCCCAAAGACAACTCCACCGAAGAGCCGCTCTGACACCTATCAATCTGGTGACCCAAAGTTTGGCAGGAGGAACTTGAGAGAGGATCTTGAATTAAACAGCACCTGAACTAGCGGAGGATCTAAGAATCCCACCAAACAAAAGGGATAAAGTAAGCAGGAAGAGGCGATTTCCTAGCTCGAGACAATGCTCTGAGGAGCAGTTGGCACCGTGGTTCACATAATAAACCACACCGAACAAACAATTACATACACGATGCATTAACAAATACACTCACAAACATGTATGAATGTGCAGAATGCAAGATAATTAAATGTATATTGTAGAATTAGACCCTTGAACAACTTCATTTAGTATTACTCTGGAATATATATATATATATATATATATATATATATATATATATATATATATATATATATATATATATATACGAGTAGATAAGTTTCTCTCTCTTAAAATAAGCATTATATTAAGGAGAAAAAAAAGTTGCAAATTATCTACAAAAGAAAAGCTTGAATGCGTTAAAAGACAAATTAAGATACACACAAAAATACAAAGTACAGGATTAAAAGTCATAAGAAAAGGGAATAAGAAAATTAAACAAATAAAAAGCGTAGCCCTCACTACCAGGGCAAACCCTACAAACTCTCTTCACCCATAATCTCTATCATCTCATCTTTCACGCTAATCTTTTTCCTAACTATTATTCATCAAGTATCAAGCAAAGAAAAATAGTATTAGCAGTCATTATTCAAGAAGCAAGAAGTTATCATTACCGTTCGCCTTTTCGGGACCTATTCCCACAATTTACGACAGAATAAAGAATCCAGCTGAATATTTTCCTTTATCATAAGAAAGCTCGTTTGATCACTTAAGCCAGCGTGCTACACGAGAATAGCTCCCCCTTTCGCACTCTACATAAAAGGGGCATATACTCGTTACGTCCGAATACCCATAATATAGTTCTTCATTTTGGACGTTGATGTAGATGTTGTATACGTATCGGCAGTATGTGTGTGGCTTATTTTCGATGTTGTCTAATAAGCTCTCTTCAAGTTGACCCATCTAGTAGTTGGCAAGAGTCGGTCCCAAGGGCGATCCCATAGCTACTCCATCAACTTGTGTGTAGAGATTTCCGTCGGAAACACACAGTTTAACAAGTTAAGAATTTTTATTTCGGGGGTAATGGGAGGTTTAATTTAGGGTTATCTAATACGTTAGCTAACGTTGGAAGAGCTTCATCAATCGGGACATTGGTAAAAAGGCTATCGACATCAAAACTGACAAGGCAACTATTTTTTATATTGATTTAAAAAATTTTTTTCGAGGAAATCAGAAGAATGTAGTATGTGGAAAGGGGACGTTAACCCAACTACGTCAGAGAGGATGGACGCCAAGCATTTGGAGATTTTGTAGGCGTGCAAGCCAATGCTAGATATAATAGGGCAGAGGAGGGGGTTTCATGTTTGTGGGTTTTGGCAATCCATATATCCGAGGGATGGCTGGGTTAATTGGTTTGAACCGATGAAGGAGATCAGGATTTGTTCTTTTTAGAATAAGTGATAAAGATTTGTTAAAAGAACTCGTTTATCCACTTAACGGGTTTGAAGTTAATTTTTCTATGTGTTTGAGACACTAAGTAAACCAGTTAACTTTTCTGAATACGAAATTTTATCGAGAATAACTACCTGATTAGTTTTGTCTGATTTTGTGATTATGATATTTGTGCTTGAGTTGACATGTTTAAGGGCAATTTTAGGCGCCTGGGAATTTCCAAATGTTTTACGTTATCACTATTTGATAAGGCTCCCGCAACGAAGCCATTTATGAACTCTGTATCGGAATTATTACTTTCACAAAACTTATTAATGGAGACTAAGTGATCAAGGGAAAATGAATTACAGAATGTAGACGCAAATGAGAAGCCATATACAAGTATGGTTTCTTGGTCAGGTGTAAGAACATGAGAAGAGAGATTGAGCACGTTCTTGTTTGGGTTGGAGGATGTGTTCCACAGGCTTTTATTGAAAAGCCGTTCTAATTTCTTCTTCATCTGACGTTGACATTTCGCTTGCGCTTGTTGAATAGTTTGCTTACAATGTCTTAGTATCTGAGCACTTGTTGGGCATCTTCCTGTTTTTAAGGGAACGCAAAGTTTCACGTTGAACTTTAAAACGGAGATCACATCCACGTTTAACAATTTTTATATTTTCACTGAGTGTTAGTTCGTCAATTTTTGAAAAGGGAGTTTCACGAGTTGTAGTTTTGTTTTTTATACTGAGAGATCTAGGGAGAACCTTTTCCATAATACATTCTTTAAAGAATTTTACTTTTAATTTGATTCGTCCCGGTTAAAAAAAACTCATTTAAACGCATTTAAAAAGAGTAATATCTCACTAACCTCGTTCCTATTCATGACAATTTTCATATACAAAATACTTTCAATCTTCCTTTTTAGATTCCGAACGCGTTTATGCCTTATACAAATAAAGATACGAGTGATAAGTATATAAATAATTTGGCGGGAAGTGCGCGGTCAGTGCCCATAGGTGCGTATCCTAATGGGGATCGTCCCAGTTATATGCAATATACTCGTAATAGTGATTACATCACGCATAATACTCCAGGAGGATTTCAACCCTTCCGAAAAAAACAAAGACCTGTAGTATGCCGCTCACGTGTATTCTTTGGGGAAAACATGATATTCTGCAAACCCTGTTGCAGGTGGCCCAGGAGAGGAAAGAAGGACCAGATGCAGCCTTCCTCAAGACCAGTGGTTCTCAACCTTTAAAAAAAAAAATTGGTGGCCCCAAACCCTAAAATTTTTCACTAATAAAAAAGCAAAGGAATTGTATCAATAAGTAAAAAAATAGTAAATAATTATGCTTATTTTGAAGGAAAACTTTAAGTTTAAACTAATACAAATAAATTATTTAATAGTTAAATTCTAATGAGCATTTATGTACATTAGTAAATAATTAATAATATACCTTTAAAAAGAAAAGTGAGTAATTAAATAAAAAATGTAGATTTATTCAATGAGATCCCTGTGACTGATGTTGCTCAGCGAGTTATTTTTATATTCGGCTCCATCGATGTCAATGATGGTCGAAGATCACCCCTTTGCACAATGGCGAATCTATTACGAGCTTTTGACAATAAGTGAGAAACACGAATAAATCCTGATTCAACAAGGTAAGATGATGGAAAAGCAATGACGTAGAATTGTGCTTTATCCCAGAGTAGTGGATACTTTTTAGCAGCTTCATTTGTTTTCCATATATCATGGTTCCCATCTTTAAATTTTGCATGCAATATTTCATCACTTTGTAATTTAATGAGGGTTTCCTGTAAAGAAATGTCTACATCGGCAACATTAACTTCGAAAAGAATTATCATCCAAGTTGGTATATCCATCATGAGTAAGTCACTAAACCGAGCTTGCATATCTTTGTGTAAATTTTCCAAATATTCACCATACAATGCAAGATCATCATCGTGCAGATCGTTGCTAATTGAGGCCAAACAAGGAAACTGTAAGGAAAGCAGTAATTGCACCTTTACTGGATATGAGATCAGATTTTTTTCCTTGGAGCTGTTTATTAAGTAAATTGATTTTTTCAAATATATCTGATAAGTAAAATATATCACATTTGCAAGCAGTTGTTCTCCAAGATGGGTGTTGGCCAGAAATAAGACAATAGAATCCCAAAGTGCAATAAAACGATGAAGACAATTTCCCTTTGACAACCATCTCACCTCAGTATGCATTACAAGACGTTCAAACTCTTCATTTTGACTACAGAATTCACGAAAGAGGCGGTCTCTTAGAGAATTTAATTTAATATGGTTAACCACTTTTATCACAACACTAAGGGAATCATGCAGGTGTCCACCCAATTTCTTAGCAACTAAGTGTTGACGGTGTATCACACAGTGTATGCAGAATACTCCGGGGACAGCTTGTTTCAAGTGTGCAATAAAACCTTTGTATCTGCCAGTCATGGATGATGCACCATCAGTAGCACATGCCATTATGTTTTTGAGCGGAATATTGCTTTCCTTGAAATATGTAACAACTTCATTAAAAATTGTTTGACCTCTTGTGTCTGTCTTAAGACTTCTGGCGAAAAGCATTTACTCTCTGAGTCCTTGATCATCCATAAATCTAACATATGTTAGTAGAATTACTTCATTATCTCTTAATGTTGGTTCATCAAGCTAAAGAGCAAACTGTTTTACTTGCAAATTGGCTATTAATTGCTTTTCAACATCCTCTGCATTTCATCAATGCGCCGTGACACAGATGAATTGCTTAATGGAATGGATTTAGTGATTTAACTTGCACTTTTTTCAGAACTGATGAAATTATAACAGACACTGCTGGCAAAATTACTGTTTCACCAATATTATGGAGTCTTCAGCCTTTGCTATTATCTTGCTAATTTCATAAGATGCCAATAAACCATCATTTAGTTTGCTTACTTGGCTGTTAAACACTTGAACCACTGTTTTTCTTGCTTGAAAATCATCACGAACTTTTCTAAAGTATTCTATTGGTTTGTCTTTCTTTTCATTGTGCTTGGTTTCCAGATGTATTTTAAGTTTACAAGGCCTCATGTTTGCATTTGAAAGTACATCCATGCATATGAGGCACATTGGTTTCATTGCATTCGGTGGTGATGGAATAAATCCGTAAGACAAATATTCAACAGAATACTGTCGGCACTTCTTCTTTGTTAGCGCCGCCATGGGTTATCTGTAAAAATATATCAGAAGCTGTTATAGCATATATTACAGTTTATAGTTAAGAATTATATGTAATTTGTTAACAAAACTAAAAGATAAATTTGCAACAAATACAGAGAGAAGTGAGGGACCTTGATATTTTAAGGTGAAATAGGTATGATAATTGGTCACTTTGTGCTTAAAGTACAGTATATATATATATATATATATATATATATATATATATATATATATATATATTATACGAGAAAGAAAGAGAAAGAGAGAGAGGGAGATGGAGAGAGAAGACATTTTAAGATAAGCCATTGCAATTATATGGCGTGAAGAGGCCAATAATCGTGAGTAATTTAACTAAACATCCAAGTTAACATATTTAACTTTGCGGTACTTCAAGTACAATATATTGGGCACTATTACCATTTCTCTGGATCAGAATGTATCTCACGAATTATGTTTCAGAGTGTGTGTGTGTGTGTTGTGTGTGTGTGAGGGAGTGTATTGAAGATTAATTTCACACGCACGTGTTGATATTTGTGAAATAACATAATATAACATGTCATAACATGACACAACGTAAAGTAACATAATATGATATGACATAGCTCAACATCATTATGATATATGATATAATATTTGCTGCAATACGATGCGATACAAGATGATACAATAATTATGATACGCTATATTACACCATAATACACTATAATATAATACAAAATAACATATAATGGTATAAAATGGTATTATAATAATTTAGTAAATCCAGGAGTCAATAATTACTCCTCGCTTTGATTCAAATCTAATCTGATGGAGTTCCTTATTATAATCAATTGGAATGAAGGGTTCCAAGCTTATTAAGTTTGCCAAGAACTTCCTAGGAATGCTATTGTTTTGATACGTTTAATCCCATCTCTAAGAATTAAAGTAATGATATTATAATAACTTACTCATTAAACACCAAAACACGTTTTACGAACAATTAAAACTGAAAAATATTCACATGAATTCTCTGAGTTTACACTGTGTATCTGTATGAGTTGGACCCGGAGGCGAGAGACTGCCAGATAATGTTTTCTATGAACAGCATTAATAGAAATTAAAAATTGATACTAATAAATAATTTGAACGATAATGATATATATAAAATATATGAAAAAAATGGTGTTATAAAATTGCATTGTTTTTTTACTGCTCATAAATTATCGATGGTAAAAGTTAATATTTGAAAACACAAATTGGCATCCAACAGTACTTCATAAACACGCGTTACCATCCTCCCTCCTCCCCCTGCCCCCCCCCCCACTCTCTCTCTCCTTTTCTCTTTCTCTCTCCATTCTCAGTAATAATAATAGTTCTGAAGTAGAATTGCTCTATGGCCAACCAAAATATCACCGTGGACCCAAATTTGTTATTTTATGTGTGTGGACCCCTAGTAATGTTACATGGCCCCCTACGGGCCATGTGGCCCACGGTTGAGAACCACTGCTCTAGACCATCTTCGCCAGCCCCGGCGGAAAACTAGGCGGGCATGCCATAGCAAGCGCGGCCGCTGGTATGCTGTCTGTTTTCACCGTCGCTGCTAAAGTGTGTAAAAATATATGTGATTAATTAATCGACACGGGGGCGAGTGTCTCGATAATTCCGGTTAAATTGGTGAAATTGGGTGAATTGCGCGAATCTAGTATAAATTTTTCAACAGCTAATGGCGGGAAAATAAAAGTGCACGGCGAGGTTCACACGGACATAGTGATGCCCAGTCTTCGCCGATCATTTAGGTGGTCATTTTTAGTCGTGGATACCACTTCACCGTTATTTGGTGTTGACTTTTTAAGGCATTATTATCTTTTAGAAGATTGTGCGCGCGGTTTACAAACGAACTAAACTTGTATCGGAAGTGAGATTATCTGGAGAGCCTGTGGGAACCTTAATTATCAATGACCTTCTGAACATACCGCCTCATTGCAGAGCCATATTGGAAAAAATATGAGGCTCTGTACGGACTAGCACCCGCTCAGCCCTTCCCGTCATAGAGCCGAACTCAGTGACGCATACGATCGAAACTGGTTGATCTCCACCGGCATTCGCAAGGCCGAGGCCTCTTTCAATAGAGAAACTAAAGGTTGCCAAAACAACTTTCGAAACATTATTGAAGGAGGGGGTCGTGCGCCCGTCAAAGTCACCATGGGCTTCGCCAATTCACAAAGTGCCAAAGAAGTCGCCCGGTGAGTACAAGGTGGTCGGCGATTTTTGAGCGCTAAATGCGATGACAAAGCCCGACAGGTATCCGCTGCCGCGAATTCAAAGTGTTACGAACCATCTCCATGGCAAAAGGATCTTTTCAAGGTTGGACCTGGTTCATACCTATCATCTGCCTATGGACCATGCAGACATAGAGAAAACTGCGGTAAAATCTCATTTGGTTTGTGGGAGTACGTTAAGCTCCCATTCGGTCTCCGAAATGCAAGCTGCACCTTACAACGACACATGGGTAAATTGTTTCAAGGATTAGGGTTCGTTTTTTGTGTATATAGAAGACATCCTGATATATTCAGACAATATGGACGACCACCTGAAGCATTTGGAGCAAGTCTTTAAAATCCTGGTCAAAAACGGTCCGAGAATATCCATGGAGAAGTGCGAGGTGGTGAAGGAGAAAATAGATTTTTTAGGGCATCACATTTCGGTGGAAAGAATCTGCCCACCAGCGAATAAAATGGAGGGAATTGTAGACATGCCATTACCAAAGCACTACAAGGAGCTTCGAAGATGTTTGAGAAGGGTGGGATACTACAGCAGAATGATTCCTAACTTTGCCGCGATTGCGGCAACCGAGCTTATACGCCTGCAACCAAAGGCTCGGGTGCTCGTGTGGAATGATGAGGCGCGAGGAGCATTTGAAAATACCAAATCGGACTTAATCAGATCCGTTAAGCTCTATCACCCGCTGCCCAATGAATCACCATATCAGCTGGTGACGGATTGCTCTCAATACGCCGCAGTTGCTGTCCTACCCAAAATGGGTGACAGATCTGCAAAATCAATGGCATTCTTTTCGAGCAAGCTAAGCCGGACGCAACAAGCACACTCCACGTACGACAGAGAGCTCCTAGCGACGTAACTTGCTCTCATGCAATTCAGGCACCTGTTTGAAGGTCGCTACGTTACCTTGTGCACTGATCACAAGACTTTGGAATCAGTTTTTCCATCGCCCTTAAGTTCTAAAACAGACAGGCAACAACGCCATTGGACAGCCATTCTAGAGTTCGTCAGTGATATCGCTTACGTTTGTGGTCATGACAACGTAGTTGCTGACTGCCTTTCAAGAAGCGTCAATTAGGTCTAAATTGATTCTCTTAACCTCCCAGCTTTGGCGTCAGCGCAGAATAATGACGAAGAAACGAAGAAATTTTGCTCGTGACTAAAATCTTACCCTTTTCCCGAGGAAGTTCAGCTTTGGTGTAAAGTAACATCAAGATACCCACGACCGTTTGTCCCTTTCGGAAACAAGAGAACTATCTGCAATCAATTAAATAATCTGACACACCCTGGAATCAAGGCTTCACTTCGTCTTATCAAATTTCGATATTTATGGTCCAATATGGACAGAGATATTCTCTTCTGGACGCGGGAGTGCCTCCCTTATCAATCTCCAAAATTAATCGCCACACGAAATCCCTGATTATGCCCATTGACATTCCATCATCAGGGTTCGGAACTTTGCATATCGATCTAGTTGGACCATTCCCACAGTGTACACTGCCTGGACAATCCTATCCCTCACACAATCGGTATTTCTATCATGAATCGACTGAGCGACGATATAGATCGAAGCGCTATCGATCATGGACATAAGTGCCGCAAACGGTTGCGTTAGCTTCCATAGACTGGTGGATTTCCAGAATTGGAGTCCCGCTTTACGTAGTAACCGACAGAGGCACCAAATTCGAATCAGAACTATTCAAGGAACTGTCTGCTCCCGTTGGTTTTCATCGTCTTCGCACCACGGCGTACAACCCGCCCTCGAACGGGATAGTGGAAAGAGTATACAGGACTTTTGAAGTGCTTCATTATGGCCCGTAGACAAGGCTGGCTGGTAGCATTCCCAATTGTCCTTTTAGGCATTCGATCTTTGACCAATGACTCGGGAATTTCACCTTTTACGGCAGTCACAGGAACCACGACCTTGGGCCCAAAACCTTTAGTTTCGTCGTCGTCATCGGAGGCCTACTCCAAATTTATTAAACAACTGGCATCAACCATGGCACAAGTCGACTTCGCGCAAGCATCCAGAGAGCACCTGCACTCGGTGCCCAAGACTTTCGTGCCCCGAAATCTTTGCCAATCAACTCATGTGTGGGTCTGACTAGACCGCGTGCACAAACCACTAGATGCGCCATATGCTGGACTTTTCCCGGTAATCAAACAAAGTAGCACATGAGGTGGTTCGCAATAAATCCAATGTCCCGCAGGAAAAATGAAAAGGTGCTTCCAATACTTTCGAACTTTATTCAGTTCATTCTCAATGATAACTTTTTCGGCAAAACACTTCTTAAGAAATGAGAGTTTTAATTTCCTTTCGTAAGCACCGAGGACAGCTGCGCAATATCCTTTAACGGTGGGTTTCAACGCAGGGTAGAGACGGTAAAAATTTAGAAATATATGAGCGTAGTTGAAGGGGCCCCAGGAAAAATGAAAAGGTGCTTTCAAGTATATATATATATATATATATATATATATATATATATATATATATATATATATATATATATATATATATATATATATATTACAATCCACTCAAGTTGAATGGACAGAAATACATAAATATAAAAATGATTTTAATTTGATTACATTTGGAGTACTGCACCAGAGTAAAGTGCTATATCAGTATTACTTTTGCGAGAAATGAACACAGTTTTCAATTTGTAATGCATGTTTATTATTCAACGCTTTCGTCAATGTACACACTATTACTTCGTCGAAGGCTGAAATGATTAATTTAATAGCAGTTATATATATATATATATATATATATATATATATATATATATATATATATATATATATATATATTTAGGTGTGGCTAAAGAAAAGGATGGTGGGGAGTCTATATTTTGCGGAAGATAGATTAGAGATAATCTGTTGACCTTCGGCGGTTTTGACCTTGAAGGTATATGCGTACTAGGACGATGAATCTTTATACCCTTCAAAATATTTATATTATGTATACATACATATATCGCCTCCCTTTCCCTCAAAGAAGCGTTTTAAAAAAAATAATATCTCTAACCTGCTGTGGAATGACTTAAAAAAGATCCGCGAAACAGGAGTCGCTTATGTGGTGTGGAAGTTTATAGCAGTACCAGTTTATAGGGGTGACCAGTACATTGTGAAGGGGAATTACCAATTTATAGCTGGATCTCTCGGTATCGGTTTATAGGAAGATGAATTAATTAGCTGACTCCAAAGATGATTTCTTCACTGTGTTCTTTTTTGGCTGGGCTTATCGAAAGTTTTAAGGGTAAATCGAGGTAAAGAAGGACGATTCAAAAATATACCTTATTCTAATATAGGCCTATTTACAGGGTAAGGCGCACGTTATGAAGTTACTTTGCGGGCGACTAGCAGTGTATATATATTCAACGCGAAGTATTAAATTCTGCAGCGACAAGACTTGATAAATTTAAAAGGGGGGAAGGGAACGAGATAATGTTCTTACGACAGTAATCTAACAATCTTAATAATCATCCTAACTGAGCTGCTGCGAATATATATATATATATATATATATATATATATATATATATATATATATATATATATATATATATATGCTTATTTTCTAGAGGGCCTAGAATCATTGTTCTCCACCCTAAAGGCGTAGCTAACGAAAGATGTGTAATTCGAATTATTTGCATATCCCAAGTTTTGTCATTTTAACAGTATACGCTTGTCGCTGCTTTGTGATACAATTCTTTTTGGTCAGCATCTATATTTACCAAGGTGCTTCGTAGACTCCCGTCTTTCGATAAATCTATTCTGAGACGCGAAGTGTTTGTTTACACGTTGTCTTATTGATACAGGTGTTTTGGACCGTTCGCGCGTTTGTACATTGTTTCTCCCGCGTTCACATCCAACGGTCGCTTGCCTTCTATATATATACCTTAACATATATCTTTACATTCATTTTTTGTATTCAAATTCATAGATGCAAGTTAATCTATACATTTTCATTTCCTTATTCCAATTTCAGACATATTATTTTATATGTGTGTAGTATGCTGGGATTTAATAAGACTACCGCGCGTTGATTATGTCACGATTTTCGCTGGGCCTATTGAATCCTGTAATTTGGTGTCAGTAGTCTACCTATTACATGATCCGATCACTACAGTACTTGCTTGCCAGTAATGGAGTTATTCCTGTATAACATTGCATAGTTAGATACATATGAAATATTCATTTTTGTCACACTTAATTTACAACATACGCACAGGGTATCGACACTTACATAAGTGCATGCCTGTGCTAAAACGGGCCTATTTATGCGATGTTCTGCCATATAATACAATAATAATAATAATAATATCTAAGACATTTATATGCAATTTATCCTCAATTTTTTCATATCCTTCTCTATATTTATATATAAATTATAATTA